>APFE030972650.1:1563-145874 GCA_000404065.3 Pinus taeda
TTTTGAGCTTCTCTAGTCATGATTGTTTTATATGCAACACATTGAGTTTCTTTGTGACCAAAGTTATGACAAGAGAAACATTTTCCATTGAAGAAGCTTCTGCGGTTATCAAATCTACCGGCCAAATGATTGTAATTTCTATTGTCATCCATTCTTGAAGCAAATTGAGAAGATTTTACCTGTGGCTGGTTGTAGCTTTTGTTCACCCTTAAGACGGATTGCCCCGGGTTTACCTGATAGTCTTTATTTGTTCTTGATGTAATTCGTCCCTGCTTTAACTGGTGATATCCATTGTGCTTTTTCTCATTCCTTCTTGCTGCATCAAGATAACTCTTTGAGGTGGATGCTTGAGATGTTTCTCCATTATTCCCCAGACCTGTCTTGTTTAGCGGAGAATGTTGTACATTGATGATCTCATCCAGAGTTTCAGATCCTTTGACAAACTTAAGATTAATAGCCTTTGTTTTCTCAATTTCTTTTCTAAGGCCAACTATTTAACCTTCTAACTTTTCAACAAATTTTTCTTTTTCATCAATTTGAAATTGTAGAGTATCAATGATCATATTCTTTTCTTCTATACATGTCTTGAGTCTAGAAATTTCTTCATAAAAGCTATCCACATCTATAGCATCCATGTAATCATCATCTTCAAAGGCCATCAAAATGTTTATAGTTATTACCTCGTTCATCTTCATCACTATTTGATAAACCATCATTGTCTTCATGAGTGTAGTAGCTCTTCTTATTTGCATTCTGTTTCTTGTTCCATCTAATAGGTTCCTTTCCCTTGTCAATATTATCCTTATGAGGACATTTGGCAGCATAGTGACCTACTCTTCCACAAGCAAAGCATTTGAAGGGAAACTTACCTCTGAACCGTCTAGTACCTCGTTGAAGATTTCTGACAAAATTAGATTCTTCTTCTTCTTCTGACCCATGTCCTGATTCATAGTACTCTCCTTTGCCTGAAGCCTTGAGGGCATCTTCTCTCCTGTCAAACGGACCTCCTTTCCTCATTTCATAAACAGTTAGAATTCCATGCAGTTGTGACATTTTAAGATGCTGTAGATTCTCCTTTTCTTCTATAGCAGAAACTTTAGATTCAAACCTAGGTGACAAAGATCTTAGAACTTTTTCAACCACAACAACCTCTTTTATTTCTTCACCCAAATTTTTCATACAATTAACAACCTCATCCACACGAAGAAAATAGTTAGCCACACTTTCATCATTATACATCTTGAGATTTTCATACTGAATCCTGAGGGTTTGAATTTTTGCACGTTTTACCTGATCATCTCCTTCATAGCTCAGAACAATCTTTTCCCATATTTCTTTTGTGGATTTATACTTCATAACTTTCAAAAATTCTGGTTGAGATAGGCATCCTAGAAGAGTATTGACTGCCTTTGCATTTGTTTCATATTTCTTTTTCTCTGCTGGATCTATAGGAGTAGCTGATGGAAAAGTATACCATGTTTCTATGATGTCCCAAACTTTTGTACCCAAAGATTGAAGATAGGTAGTAACTCTTACCTTCCAATATAAGAAGTTTGTCCCATAAAAAATCGGTGGCCTGATCGATGCTTCCCTCTCATAGTTGCTCATGATGATGGATCTTCCTTCAAGCGATCAAGCTCCTTCAGAAAGACCTGGCTCTGATACCAATTGTTGGAAATAATACTGAGAGGGGGGGGGGTGAATCAGTATTATCAAATTCTTTCAATATTCCTTCATTAATTTATTGATCATTAACTTGTATATAATAATGAGCATGAAACAAGAAAAAATGATAGTCACACCAAAGAACACCAAATATAAGGTGGAAACCCAATCTGGGTGAAAACCACCTGCTGCAATATGTCTCTATCTTCTTTCAGTTAGAAACTTCTTTTACAATGGTTTTGTACTGGTGCAGTCCTTTACCAGTACGCAGGCTACAACCTACAGAGAGCTACAACTCTCTCTCGTTTTCCAGTCTCTCCTGGAAGGGAGCTACAACCCCTTTTTCTCTTTTACTTCTTTAAGGACCACGTTTCATAAATTTTCAAACTGGATCCATGAACATCAAATAATCATCAAGTACATGAAAATGAACCAATGAATCACCCAACTCTTCAGAATGCTGTAAACAGAAAAGAAGTACCAGAAATATAAACCCAGAGCTCTGCTGCAATAGATAAAGGACAATCAATAATAGTTTCAAGATAAGACCGCAACTTCACCAACAGGGGCCTACGTATATCCGCAGCTCTTCTGAGACTGAACTGCGCAGATCCACACTGGTTGTTCTTCTGATCTGCATACATTTCTTCAGATCCGCACCTTTTCTTCTGACATACTGCGTACACATGGATTGTGCCTTCTTCTCGCCTGCGTACCTCACACTTCGGCCTTTTCTATACTGCGTGTGCCCCACACAGTGCCCTCTCCTGCACTACGTACCCTGCACTGCACCTTTGGTTTCGCAGCGTACTCCCGCACTGAGCCTTTTACATAGATGTGTACCCCCACACTACACTTATGGATCGCATGTAGATTTCTGATTAGGGCCAAATTTACAGTCCTCCAATGTGCCACAGTCAGTCAGATCCACAGATCTGATTATGCGCCCGAGAGATCACAACTTCATAGATTTACCTTCAAATTTACTTTTCTTTAGATCAAGCATTTTACATTGACAATCCAATATTTCAGATCTTAAGATATTCAATTCAAAAGATACATTAGCCAAGTGATCTCCTTCCCTATTTATAGTCAAGCCCTTATTCACACCATGGGACAAAACCATCAATAACCAATACAAGGGATCCAAATCGGGGCTAAAATAGATCCTATACCACGGGCCAAAAACATAGCATCAAAAATGGCGGGCTAAATACCACAGGCCAAACATAAGAAACCCCACGTGAGCGTGCTTCACTGCCTTGAAGTGAGTGAACTGGGGTTCCGCACCTTCTGAACGGGTAGCCTGCGGGTATGACCACACCTCCTGGACGGCAAACCTGCGGTTCCACACCTTTTGAACCATTCACCTGCGAGCCTCTTAATTTCCATCATTTTGAGAGCCTGAACAAACCATTGCCACTTGAGCGAGTTTCCATCAAGTACAACACCTGTATCATAGAGCTATACCAGAATCATAATGCCAACATATAATTAGACTTGACAGTGTCACTGCTATTGTCTAAAAATAGAAGTCCATCTATTTTTTCCAACTTGGCCAATCATCCATAAACAACATCCTGCAACTCATAGACATGATCCATATGTCTAAAAATAGACATAGTCTAAAAATAGACTTTGTGCCATAATTTTCTTGCGGGCCCACTTAGTGAAGGCGACTCTTTTCACTAAGCTCCATCATCTTGTTGCAATCTCAACAGAAACTACATGTTGACCGTTGAACCGAAGATCACCCAGATGGATGGTGGAGCTTGTGAAAGTGACCCAAGGCGGATTCGATGTGATATTATGGTGATTCGATATAATTTGAAGTCTGATAAAAAGGATTTTGTCAGGTTTTTGAATGTTTTCCCGTGTATTTGGGATCTCACCCAATACGTTAATGTGCTACGATATAACACCTAATGGGATACCTGGTAGGGATTTTAGGGGCAATTGAATGGGATTTCAAGTCCGAAAATCACACCCGATAGTGTATTTTGCAGACATTCTCTGTGTAATGGGATTTTCTCAATTTTTGGGTTTTTGCCTATGAGAAAGCCCCAAAATCTTTGTAACTGTTCCCGATCCTCATGCCACGCTACAGGCAGGCATTTTTATAGGAAATTATGCATTTTGAAGCCACAGAGCCATAGAGCCAGATGGCCAATTGAACTGACAAAGAGCAGGGAAGCCACAAAGGCACAAAGAGATGATGATATGTAGAGAAACGACTAGGGTAGCCAAAAAGCCGAAAAAAGTACCTCGAAGGAGGTAGAGAACTCAATTGAGAGCAAGGAGAAGTAGGAGAGCAGATAGATGGAAAAGCTAATGCGCAGAGAAGCTAAGGGAGTCTTTGGAGTCACTTGGAGGTCAAGTGAAAAGCAAGAGAGCTGAAAGTTGTAGAAAGCCAAATCTAGAGCCAAAGAAGCCAAAGCCGAAGAGCCAGAGCTGAAGCTGAGAGCCAGAGCTAGAGCTGAGCGCTAGAGCCAAAGTTGAGAGCCAGAGACAAAGCCGAGCGCCAGAAAGTTGAGAGGTTCAGAGCCAGGGGATAAGATGGTGTTCTGAACCCATTGTGTTCTGTGTAAGCTAGTGGAGTTGAGCGTGGAGCTTGTAAAAGGACTTGGACCATAATCCTAGAGAGCCTAGTTGAGTTTACTAGAGGTCAAGGAGATGTAGCCCAAGAGTTTTGGGTGAACTCCATATTAAACATGCCATCTTATGTGTGATGCTCACTTGCTGCATTGTTTCATTGTTATATGTTTTATATCAGTTTAAGCAAACCAATTTATAGCACATAAACAATTTAAAACAATCATAAGCATACACCTTATTTTCAAGCGCATATTTCATTTTGCATTGGTTAATCATAAAGGCTTGGGAATATTTAAGCTTTGGAATTAGGAGAGCTTCTTGTAAGTTAGACAAGAAGCCTAAGTGCCCCATTCCAGATCATTATATCAGAAGAACTAATGAAAAAATTGGTAAGTTTGAGGCCAGAGCAGATGAAGGTATTCTTCTTGGTTACTCTTCCTGAAGTAAAGGATATAAATGTTATAATAAAATACTTCAGAAAATTGTTGAAAGCATTGATCTTGTAGTTGATGAAGAATGCAAAAATCCAAAATAGATAAAAACTGAAGATTATGACAATGTAGAAGATGGGGATTATTTTCCAACATCAAATCACAATGATTCTTAAGAAGAAACCAGTGAAGCACCTGAAGAAGAGATAACGGTAGAAGAAAAGACTCCGTCTAGGTATGTTTAGAAAAGTCATCCAAAAACTCAAATTTTAGAGGAAAAAGATGCAGGTGTAAAGACAAGAAGAACTATTACAGAAACATCAAGCTATCTAGCATTAGTATCCTTCTCTAAACCTACAAATGTAAATGAAGCATGGAAAGATGAATGTTGGGTCAATGCCATGAATGAAGAACTTGAGCAAATTGAAAGGACTAATACTTGGGAATTAGTTCCTAGACCTCATAATAAAAATATCATACGAACTAAATGGATATTCAAAAATAAGTTGAATGAAAATGGAGAAGTTCTTA
Source organism: Pinus taeda (assembly GCA_000404065.3). Classification (NCBI taxonomy): domain Eukaryota; kingdom Viridiplantae; phylum Streptophyta; class Pinopsida; order Pinales; family Pinaceae; genus Pinus; species Pinus taeda. Next base: position 6,786 of record APFE030972650.1, read on the forward strand.
GAAACAAGGTCAAACATTTTTGTGAAGGATATGCTCAACAAGAAGTTATATATTTTGAAGAAACTTTTGCACCTATTCCTAGACTTATAGCCGTAACGATTTTTCTTGCTCTTTCTAGTTTTCAGAAATTCAAAGTATACCACATGGATGCAAAATCTGTCTTCCTTAATGGATACTTAGAAGAAGAAGTCTATATTGAAAAACCTGAAGGATTCACTCTTCGAAATGATGCAAAACTTGTATTCAGACTCAGAAAGGCTCTCTATGGTCTAAAACAGGCTCCAAGGGCCTGGTATTTCCGTCTCGACAAATATGTCCAACAACATGGTTTTTCAAAGGGGTTAGCAGATTGCAATCTATATACAAAGATTGACACTAATAAGTTGTTAATAATTGTTGTTTATGTTGATGATATCATTTTTGGTAGCAATGAAGAATCCATGAGTTAGAATTTTGCTTCAGTAGTGCAGCAAGAATTTGAAATGTCCTTGCTTGGTGAGCTTACCTATTTTCTTGGTCTACAAGTTCAACAAAATAAAGATGGTATTTTTGTTTCACAAACCAAATATCTCAAACAGATCTTGAAAAAGTATGACATGGAAGATTCTAAACCAGTATGTACCCCAATGGTAACAGGATGCAGTCTCAGCTCAAATGATGAATCAACAACAGTACATCAACCAACTTACAGATCCATGATTGGCAGTCAGCTTTATCTAACAGGTACCTGACTTGACATCATGTATGTAGTAGAAATAGTTGGAAGATTGCAAGCAAATCCAAAGGAATCACACCTTCAAGCAATCAAAAGGACTTTCAAATATCTTCAAGGAACATAGAACTTTGGTTTGTGGTATCCTCGAGATATAGATTTTTACTCTTCATGCATATACAAATGCAGATTGGACAGGAAGTGTTAATGATAGAGAAAACACTAGTGGTGGTGCACTCTATATGGGTTCCAGGTTAGTGTCTTGGTTCAGCAAGAAACAAAGTTCAATTGCATTATCTATAGTTGAAGTAGAATATGTGGTTGTTGCATCTTGTTGCACACAACTACTTTCGATGATGCAAACATTGCAAAACATTTAGATCACATGTACTCCACCCATATCCATTCTATGTGATAATACAAGTGCCATCAGTATTTCAAGGAATCTAGTCATGCACTCCAAGACCAAGCACATACTCATCAAATATCATTTTCTACGTGAACAAGTGCTTGAACAAAGGTCAAATTGGAGTATATTCCCTCCAAACAACAGGTTGCTGATATATTAACTAAACCACTGCCCAGAGAGACATTTTAATATCTGAGACAAAAGTTGGGACTAGTTGCTGCATCATCATGCTGTTAAATCCAATTTTTCAGAGAAAGTTTGTTATACGCGAGTTTCATGAAGCATAGTTGCGTACAGACGTAGGTTCCTATAGGCACAGTCACGTATATGTTGGTTTGAGGAAAAGAAGTGGAGAAAACATAGGAAAAAGGGTCTGATATGGTTCAGTAAATTATCTGCTTTGTTTGATATTGGTTACAATCTGCTGATAACATGTGGAAATATGTTGTTCCTCATAAGTTGTTGATAACTTGATGTATATCTAATTAATAATGATGCCTTGATATTTCTTACTGGTATATGCAATGATCAGATCTGACAACGAACATCTGGCACAGGTTCAGGGGGAGCATACGCTTCTAATAATGCATTTTTGGCATTATCTTAGAAGATCTTGGTAAAAATATTCATAGTTTTTTTTTATTCAGGTGACTCTTTTGATGATGGAAATATAAAGGCCGTTGATCTTGATGTTACTCATGGTGCATCTCACATATGGTGTATGATAGTTACTGATGACTATTATGGTCTTTTTCAGATCATTTCTCCTTCATTTAATGTAAAGGTCATGAAAAGACCTAATTTGTAACTCCACTGTGCATGGGATGGATGATGTAATATTTCTTGTTTTTGTCATTTATAAACAATTGGTATATCCCCATTTGGTTGGGTGGATGAGTCAAATTTGGTATATCCCCACTTTGTTGGGAGATGGATGTATGTATGAGTCATTGGTGATAGGAAGGTCATTAGGTGATGTATGTATAGAGTCATGTTATTCTTTTAGAAAATATTTTTGTAGACTTTGCTTGTGCTCAGGGGGAGCATGGACTCAATCATGGGAGCTCAATCAGTACACTTCAGCATATCAAAGAATTCAACATGTATGTCAAAGGGGGAGCATGACCCTTTGCCCTTGATCTCAAAGGAAGAGAGTGACTTGCTCTTGTTGTTGCCATCAATTCAAAAGGGAGATATTGTTGGCATTATGATACAGGTGTTGTCCTTGATGGAAACTCACTCAGATGACAGATCACAGTACAACAGTTTAACAGCCAAGAATTACATATCAAACTACACAGAATTAAGAAAGAGAGGTATACGTAGGTTCACCTTAACCAAGTTGTGTATACACGCAAGTTCACTGACCACAAGTAGTGTATACGTACACACACACTTTCACAGAAGGAAAAGCCCGTATACCTTGGAAAACTAAGTTTTTGGTCTGAGGTGTTGTCCATGGTATTTGTGATCCATGCTATTGTTCCAAGGCATCTGGTCCGAGGTGTTGACCCTAGGTATTTGATCCAAGGTATTGGTCCTAAGTGCTTTTGGTCAATGGTATTGAGAAAGGCCTAAAACTATAAAAGGACGAGAAGATCACTAGGACATGTGTGTAGGTATCAAATATCTGATGAAGTGTGAGATCTAGTATGCAAGTTATTAGCTTATGGTGTTGTGCTTGAACTAAACCAAGGATGAACCTTAGTGGTTGATGAAGGATAAGATCTAATGATGGATAAATATTTAAGGCTTCAAATGAAATTATGTGGTTTGATCATTTATAGTCTAGATATGAATACTAATGCATGTGTTATTCTGTAAATATTATGATATGGGTATAACTGAAGTCTGGAATAGCTGCAGAATTATGAATTAATATTTGAAGATGTGTATGTTGGTTGGTTTTGAGAAAAGAGCATATACACGCAGGTTCAACACAAAAAAGTAACATATACCTTAGAAAGTATATTTCAGTTCTTCCTGTTGGTTGCCACAAAGTTCTGGGTTCTGGTTTGGGTTCTGGTTACTGTATTCTGGTGACAGTCTTCTGAATGATCATATTGATTGTGAATTAATGATAGGTTGTCAAAGTGATTGATTGATTCGATTGTGGTTGATTCAGAAAGTGATTGGGTGATGCAGATGAATTTGATGATTGAATTGCAGTTATGATGTTGTTGATGGATCGAGTCTCAAAATTTATGAAATATGGTCCTTGGAGAAAAAAAGAAGGTCGTAGCCTTCTGTAGGTAGCAACCTACGTACTATTCAGCTAGTAGAAGAGTTAGGGGGTTGTAGCCCCTTCCAGTAGAAGCTGGAGAAAGAGAGAAGGTTGTAACCTTCTGCAAGTAGAATCATGCATACTTGTATAAGTATGCATCGGTACAAGATTGTAAATAGATTTTCTTATTATTAAAAGAAGATAGAAATGACATCAGTAGGTGGTTTTCACCCACATTGGGTTTCCACCTTATATCTTGGTGTTCATGTGGGTTGCTTATGTGTGATGCTTTATTCTTCTTTTACTGTAATGTCTAATAAATATATGATATATTGGTTAAAGTTCAATGGATGATAAATTGGGTAAATCAAAATTTCTCTGCATATATGCTGGTTGCTTTAAGTAAAGTTGCGTATACACACTAGTTGAATTAGCTGAAGCAACCTACACAAATATGTTTGGGAAATTAAATATTGATCTGATAATATTGATTCACTCCCCCCTCTCAGTATTATTTCCCACAGATGAATCTTTCATGATAAGCTTGTAGTTGTGATTCTAGATAAGCTTGGATGGATTGGATATCCATCAGATGGATGGGAGATAAATATCCATCAAACATAAAAGCTTTGTCAGAGATAAAGGCAAGCTTTTATGTGGAAAATCATCGTGGGAGACAAATACGAGCTCTTTCGGATAAGACCTAGGCAAATGAAAAAAATCCATCAAGTGAGACAGCACTAATGGTAACTAAATCATGAAAAATGGTATTAAATACCCAGTGCATTGGTCAATTGAGGACAGTTGATCCTTGGCAAGATATTAGGCTTGGGGGCAATCAGAGGTGATTCATGGTTGGGTGGTGGTGCTCCTCCCTCTAAGTGAGATTTAGTTGGTGTCATTTATATGGAATAGTTGTATGTTGATTCTTCCTCTCTCTCTCTATGCTACTATGCCAATTTCCTTATGAGTAGTTTTCTTCATTCTAAAAATATTTGAAGGAATTACCTATGCTAGGATATTAATAAATGTAATGATGTTCCCTCTATGTAGATGAGATTCACTTGCATGGTATCTGATCATGTTAAAATCCTTAATTGATAGGATATTAAATTATTAAGGCTTGCTTAATTCCATCTCTTATGGAAATGATGGTGAGAGTAATGCATGTGACTAACATATGAATGCATACACACATCAAAGATTTTATGATCATGTTTATATTTGAAGGTTTATGCATGTGAAAGAGTTATGCAGAAATGTCTCCCATAGAATTGTCGACGATTCTTGCATGCTACTTAAAGAATTGATGATGTCATGTCTCCCATTGGTATTGGGATTTTTAATCATTGTTATTAGCCTATTTAGCTACATAAAAACTCAAACATTTATTCCAAATATGATGAGGTAGGGATATCAAAGAGTTTTCTAAATGATATGCTATAAATTAACCCTTGTCTTAGTTGCGTCTTAATGACTAAAGGTTGATCTAAAGAGTATTTTAATCATTGTAACTATAATTATTGATTTAACACACTCATGATGGCCATTATAAATGAAGAATTCGCTAATTGAATGGATCCTAAGGGTGAAATTTCCAAGTAGGCAAAAGAGGTTCGTTACAAATGGTATCATAGCATAGGTTCATGTGTGTGAAACGAAGATACTATGACCAAGTCATGACCCTGAGAAGTTGGTTTTCCAACTCACCCCAACTCCTTGGGTTAGGGTTTGCTATTATTGTTCAATAATAAAAAGGCCCTTGAGCCTCATTGTAACGTAGTGCAGAGGCACGTGGCTGCCACATCTCTTCTCAGAAATAAGCTACCATCGCTTGAGCTAGTCTTATTTCCATTCTGTTTCGAATCATATTTCAGTATTTCATATTAATGAAATGAATTGTTATTTCTATTGCATATTTGTATTTATTGTTATATCTGTAATCATTCTTGTTTAAATATGGATCAGTGGTATAAGAGTGGTTTGCTCTTTCTCTATTTTTCTTTGCATGTCCCCAACAAGGTGAGAATATAAGGATTTAGGTTTGGAACTGGTCGAACCTTTGCAAGACCAACCTTGCAAATCTTGATGGCCTCCCATGGCAGATGAAAAGAAAAATGAGGGGGTAGGAGATCCCATCAAAATATTTCTCAAGGAAGCCCTCGAGTGGCAAAGGAATGTGATGATGGGAAACTTTGCCCAGATCCTTCAGCGGCTACCCAAGGGCGACACATCTACTTTTGACAGCTAATCCGGAAGCACCGCACCCTTTAAGGTACATGTTAACTTTGACATTCGCATATTTGAGGGTCATATAGATGCATACGTTGTAGATAAATGGTTAAATATGCTAGAAGAATATTCTTCCATTCATGATTTTTCCAGCCAAAAAAATATCACCTTTACACTTCTCAAAGTAGCCCCCCACATCAGGGACTGGTGGGAACCTACTACGAGCAGAAGGATGAAAGTACGAACTCACTGTTTTTTAGCTGCAACCACTTGGAACTCATTCTAGGATGCCATCAAGGAGAAATACTACCCTATCAGGAGATATGAGGATAAATACATAAAGTGGACAATGATGTGACATGGAAGGGACCAATATGTGCCAGGTTTTACTAATGTATTTCATATCCTTTGCATGAATTTTGGTATCAAGGATTCAGAGAAGCATTTCATTCTCAAGTACCTCAGCTACCTACACAGGTACATCCAGGATGAGATGGAATTGCTGGACTTCTCTTCGCTCGGCACAACATAATGATATGCAGTCAAGATGAGAAACATTTTAAAGAGAAGAAGTGATACTTTCGATCTGTGAATCTGAATTTAGGGAAAGGTTCCCCCAAATCACAAAAAAAAAGACAAAGCCAAGGTGGGAGTGTGCAAGACAACCTACCATAGCCACAAGCAACGAACAATGCCATGAAGCCAAAGAAGGACATGGGAAAGTGGTGTGTGTTGGCATTATGATGCATATGTTGTACTTGATGGCAACCCACCCATCTCAGATAATAAATTATAAGTGCAGCAGTGTTATTTTCAGGTTCCGCAGGTGCAGTGATTAAAAGTTTTGAACATTGGCAGGTTGCGCAGTTCACAGAGTGCAGACATGTTCGCAGGCGTTTCGAACAAAAGGTGCGAACCTAAAATGCACAGAGTTTCATGCAGAGAAATACGCACACCTTAAGTTTGGTCCATGGTATTTAGCCAGACGTTTTTGATCCTATGGTTTTGGTTCGTGGTTTTGCATCTAAAATATTGAACCCAGGTTTTGGGTCCCTAGTATTGTTTCTCAATGGTTTTGATCCATGGTTTGAGTAACGCCTTGGCTATAAAAGGGAAAGGAGATCATTTGGCTGGACACAAGTGTGTTGAATATCTTAAGAATAGAAAGATCTGAAGTTCTGATAATCGGTTGGGGAGTTATAGTTGAACCCGAATCAAGAAGAAACCGGAGCATTATAAGTCAGATCTATTGATGGGTCGAGATCTCTTTGGCACTTGATCAAATCTGTGAATTTGAGAGTCTGGGGTATATTTGAGGATTGATAAACTGTCTATATCCGGATGTGCGTAGCACTAGAGAAGGCATAGGTGTGGAGGTGTGCAGCACCAGAGGAAGCGTCGGTGCGGAGGTGCACAGTACCAATGAAGGAGCAGGTGTGGAGGTGCGCATATCAGAAGTCGCCGCAGGTGCGGAGGTGCTTAGAGAAAAAACAATGCAGGAGTGAAGCTGCATTGGCCATAGACAGAGAAAGTTCGAACATCCGCAAGGTACTACTGGTGAAGTTATAGACTTTTCTTCAAGTATATTTTAACTGATTTTGTCTATTGATGTAGTGTTCTGGGTATAGAATTGGTGTCTGGTTACTGGTACTGTTTGTCTGATTACAACATTCTGAGAAGTTATTGGTTAATTGATTGATGCACATATACTTGATGATTGCTTGGATCTAGTTTGAAAATTGATGAAACGTGGTCCCTGGGAGGAAAGAGAAGGTAGTAGCCTTCTGTAGGTCAACATCTATGCACTAGTATCTTAGCCAGTACAAGAGCTAAGAGGGTTGTAGCTCTCTACAGGTTGCAGCCTACGTACTGGTAAAGCACTGCACCAGTACAAAATCATTGTAAAAAGAAGTTTCTAATTGAAAGAAGATAGAGACATATTGTAGCAGGTGGTTTTCACCCACATTAGGTTTCCACCTTATAACTCGTGTTCTTTGGTGTGACTGTCTATGTTCTTGTTCCTGTTCATTATTATATGGTTCTGACATACAGATTAATGGTTAACATCTAAAGAATAAATTACATTAAAATTTGGAAGGTATATGCAAGTTTCATTAATCAGATATGCAAGTGTTTATTGAAAAATATTTGATAATAATGATTCACCCTCCCTCTCAGTATTATTTCGAACAATTGGTATCAGAGTATTTCCTTCAAAAGAAGCTTGATCGCTTGAAGGAAGATCTATCATCATGAGCAACTACGAGAGAGAAGCATCGATCAGGCAACCAATTTTTGATAGGACCAATTTCGTCTATTGGAAGGTAAGAGTCACTACCTATCTTCAATCTCTTGATACAGAAGTCTGGGATATCATAGATACAGGGTACTCTTTTCCATCAGCAATTCCCATAGATCCGACTAAGAAGGAGCAGTTTGAAACAAATCCAAAGGCTGTCAATACTCTATTAGGATGTATATCTCAATCAAAATTCGTCAAGGTTATGTAGTATAAAACCACAAAAGAAATATGGGACAAGATCATTTTGAGCTATGAAGGAGATGAACAGGTAAAATGAGAAAAACTTCAAACCCTCAGAATTCAGTATGAAAATCTTAGAATGTATAGATGAAAGTGCGACTAACTATTTCCGATGTATAGATGAGATTGTTAATTGTATGAAAAATTTGGGTGAATAAATAAAAGAGGCTATTGTGGGTGAAAAGGTTCTAAGATCTTTGTCTTCTAAGTTTAAATCAAAAGTTTCTGCAATAGAAGAAAAGGAGAATCTACAAAAAATTACCATGTCGCAGCTACAGGGAATTCTAACTGCTTATGAAATGAGGAAAGGGGGACCATCAGACAAAAGAGAAGCCGCATTCAAGGCCTCAGGAAAAGGAGATTCCTATGACTCAGGACATATGTCAGAAGAAGAGGAAGAATCAAATTTTGTCAAAAACCTTCAACGTGGTGCTGGAAGATTCAGAGGTAAGTTACCTTTCAAATGTTTTGCTTATGGAAGAGTTGGTCACTATGCTGCCAAGTGTCCTCATCAAGATAAGCTTAACAAAGGTAAGGAACCTGTTAGATGGAACAAGAAACGACATGTAACTAAGAAAAGCTATTACACACATGAAGACAGTGATGGTTTTTCAAATAGTGATGAAGATGAACAATGTGATAATTATAGACTTTTAATGGCTTTTGAAGATGATGATTTCATGGATGCTATAGATGAAGAAGGTCTTTATGAAGAGATTTCTAAACTCAAAGTTCATTTAGAAGAGAAAAATATGATTATTGACGCTCTGCAATTCCAACTGGCTAAAAAGGAAAAACATCATGAAAAGTTAGAATGTGAAATTGTGGGACTTAGAAAAGAGATTGAGAAAACTAAATCTCTTAATCTTAGATTTGATAAAGGATCGGAAACGTTAGATGAGATTATTAAAGTGCAGCATTCACCACTAATGAAGACATGTCTGGATATAATGAAGAAGTAACTCCAACGCAGAAACCATCCACCTCCAAAAGTTATCTTGATGCAGCAAGGAGAAGTGAGCAAAGGCCCAATGGAGATCACCAGGTAAATCAGGAACAATTTACCTCAAGAATGAACAAAGACTACTAGGTAAATCAGGGGAAATCTACGTTAAGGATGAACAGAAGCTACAACCAGCCACAGGTAAAAATTTCTCAATTTGCCTCAAGAATGGATGTCGATAGAAACTACAATCACTTGGTAGGTAGATTTGATAATCGCAGGAGTTTCTTCAATGGCCAATGTTTCTCTTGCCATAACTTTGGTCACAAAGCAGCTCAATGTGTTGCCTATAAGACAATCATGACTAGACAAGCTCAAAAACAAAGAAGTATGATTGGGATCACAAAAAGGACCTACAATAACTTTTTTGCCCTTGAGAATGAAATAGAATGTTATATTTGTAACAACTTCGGTCATGAAGATTCTGAATGCAGAAGTAGGTTTCGGGAGACAACTCAGAAGGAACAAGCATCAAGTGCCAAATCATGGAGAATGAAAGAAACACAATCAGAAAGATGTGGGATAGCCTTATATGCAGAAGGACAAGAAAATCAATGGTACATCGATAGTGGATGTTCGAAATGTATGACATGTGATAAGGAAAAGCGTCAGTCATATATTGCCTTAGAGAAGGAGAAGAAGGTCTCATTTGGAAATGACACCCCTACGCTCATAAAAGGTAAAAGTTTTGTTCAGTTGAAAGAAAAGGTCAAAGGAGGAAATGTTATGTATGTTGATGGCTTAAAGCATAATTTATTAAGTGTTAGTCAGATGTGTGATCAAGGAACTGAGGTAATATTTCAATCAAATGGGTGTAGTGTTCGTGATCTTGATACAGGAAAAACAGTGATCAAAGGCATGAGAACTCCAAATAATTTATAAATATTCAAAGAAGGACAACATCAATGTTATCTAAGCAAGAATGATGAACACTGGCTATGGCACCGAAGATTGGGGTATCTAAACTTCTCGCAAATAAGGAGAGCTTGCAAATATGAGGCAGTTCGTGGTCTTCCAGACATCAGAATTCCAGACAATACAATATGCAAATCATGTTAGTTTGGTAAGCAAACCAGAACTAACTTCCCTGAGAAAGAAGGATCAGCTAGCAGGCCACTTGAACTTGTCCATACTAATGTATGTGGTCCATCAAAGAAAAGGTCACCTCGGGGAGAAGAATACTTTATATTATTCATTGATGACTTTTCCAGGATGTGTTGGATAGGACTTATGAAGCACAAAGATGAAGCCTTTGAAAATTTTAAATATTTCAAAGCCTTGGTTGAAAATGAATTAGATCACAAAATTAAATGCCTCATGTCTGATAGAGGTGGGGAGTTTACCTCAAATGAATTTTTTGATTTCTGTGAAGAACATGGAATAAGAAGGGAATTCTCTACAGCTAGAACTCCACAGCAAAATGGAGTAGTGGAAAGAATGAATAGAACAGTTCAACAAATGGCCTGTGCTATGCTGGATGAGTCTGGAACTCCTGCAACCTTCTGGGGTGAAGCTACATTTTCTGTTGTTGTTATTCTCAACAAGGCAAATGTCCGGGTAAACAACACTCAAACCCCTCATGAACTATGGTATGGTCAAACTCCCTGGGTAAAATACTTCAAAATGTTTGGGAGCAAATGCTACATCAAAAATACTGATGAAAATCTTGGCAAATTTGAACCTAGAGAAGATGAAGGCATTCTCCTTGGTTACTCTCCCCATAGCAAAGCATACAAGTGTTACAATAAAAGGCTTGGAAAAATAGTTGAAAGTATTGATGTAGTGGTTGATGAAGAAGAAAGCACTCCTAGGCAGGTAAGATCTAAAGATTTCAAAGATTATGAGGACTATCCATCAAATTAGATTCATGATGAAGAAGAAACCCATGAGGCACTAGAAGAACAGATAAGGATAGAAGAAAAGACTCCATCCAGGTACATTCAGAAGAATCATCCAGAATCTCTGATATTGGGGTAGAAAGAGGCTGGTATACAAACAAGAAGATCAATAGCTGAAGCTTCAAGCTATTTGGCATTGCTCTCCTCCACTAAACCGCAAAATGTAAGAAAGGCGTGCAAAGATGAATGCTGGGTCAAAGCTATGGAAGAAGAACTCGAACAGATTGAAAAGAATAACACTTAGGAGTTGTTTCCTAGACCTATCAATAAAAATGTCATAGGGACAAAATGGATTTTCAAAAACAAGCTGAATGAAAATGGGGATGTGGTTAGGAACAAGGAAAGACTTGTTTGTAAAGGATATGCACAACAAGAAGGCATAGACTTTGAAGAAACCTTTTCTCCAGTTGCCATACTTGAGGCTATAAGAATGTTCTTCACTCTCTCTAGCTTTCAAAAGTTCAAGGTATTTCAGATGGATGTAAAATCTGCATTTCTGAATGGAGACTTGAATGAAGAAGTGTACATTGAGCAACCAGATGGGTTTATACTTGGAAATGACCCAAATCTTGTATGCAGACACAAAAAGGCTCTCTATGGCCTTAAACAAACTCCAAGGACTTGGTATTTTCGGTTGGATGAGTACCTTCATCAACAAGGTTTTGCAAAAGGATCAACAGACAACAATCTATACATAAAAGTTGACAATAATAAAATGCTAATGCTTGTTGTATATGTTGATGATATCATTTCTGGTGGCAATGAAGAAGCCATGAGTCAAAACTTTGCCTTGGTGATGCAGAAATAATTCGAAATGTCCCTGCTCGATAAGCTCACATATTTCCTTGGTTTATAAGTGCAACAAAACAAAGATGGTATCTTTCTTTCACAAACCAAGTATCTCAAGAAAGTCTTGAATAAGTATGGGATGGAGGATTCGAAACTAGTATGTACTCCTATGATAACAGGATGTAGCCTTAGCGCAAATGATGAATCCGCAGTTGTTCATCAACCAACCTATAGATCCATGGTTGGTAGTCTACTCTATCTAACAGGTACCAGACTAGACATTATGCATGCATTAGGGATAGTTGGAAGGTTTCAGGCTAACCCAAAGGAAGCTCATCTTCAAGCAATCAAGAGAATTTTCAAGTATCTTCAAGGGACTCAAAAATATGGATTATGGTATCCTAGAGATACAAATCTCACACTTCATGCATATATATATGCAGATTGGGTAGGTAGCGTGGATGACATGAAAAGTACTAGTAGAGGTTCAGTCTTCATGGGTCCTAGATTGGTATCTTGGTTCAGTAAGAAACAAAGTTCCAATGCATTATCTACACCTGAAGCAGAATATGTAGCTGCTGCATCTTGCTGCACACAACTCGTTTGGATGATGCAAACATTGAAAGATCTCTAAGTCACTTGTACTTCACCTATTTCCATTTTTTGTGATAATACAACTGCAATCAGTATTTTAAAGAATCCTGTCATGCACTCAAAAACTAAGCACATACCTATCAACTATCATTTTCTCCGGGAACAAGTGCTTGAACAAAAGTCAAGTTAGAGTATGTTCCATCTAAGGAACAAGTGGCTGATATACTCTCCAAACCTCTACCCAGGGAGACATTTGAATACCTCAAACAGAAGTTGGGGGTTGTTGAGGCATCATCGTGCTGTTGAATCTTTTCTGTACGCAGGTGGATACACGTACATTTGCCGGTCTATGTGGGTCGAGTTATGGGTGAAGAAAGTCCGATATGGGTCTGTCAGAGACCATCTGGCATAGGTTTGGGGGTAGCATATATTCTTCTAATAATGCATTGCTGGAATTATCTTAGAAGTTGTTGGTTTGATTTCACAAGAGTTTTTGGTGGAGTAGATGCTGAACGAGATCTATGTGTACTGGTCTGAAGGTTGATTCTGCTGATGATAGTTGTTCTTGTCTCTATGTCATGTATTTTCTTTCATATCAAGGTCATGTAACAACCTATTTTGGTTTCCCCACTATGCCTGGGATGAATGATCCTTCTTCTTGCTTTATGAGATGGATGTATGAGTCTTGATGATGTATGGAGTCATGTTCTCTCTTGAAGAACATCTTGTTTTTGCAGTTGTTTCTTACAATCAGGGGGAGAATGACCAGCATTTCAGCCAAACAGAAACTTCAGCAGGTGCTCAGGGGGAGTATAGTTAGCAGAATGAGGTCTGCCCTTTGCCCTTGATGTCAAAGGGGGAGAGTGATTGGATGTTTTTGCCATCAAGTCCAAAGGGGGAGATTGTTGGCATTAAGATTCATATGTTGTATTTGATGGCAACCCAGTCATCTCAGATGATAAATTATAAGTGCAACAATGTTATTTTCAGGTTTCGCAGGTGCAATGATCAAAAGGTGTGGACATTGGTAGGTTTCGCAGATCTGGAGTTCACAGAGCGCGGACATGTTCGTATGCATTCCGAACAAAAGGTGTGAACCTAAAATGCACGAACTTTCATGCAGAGAAATATGCTCACCTTAAGTTTGGTCCATGGTATTTAGCCCGATGTTTTTGATCCTATGGTTTTGGTTCGTGGTTTTGCATATAAAATATTGAACCCAGGTTTTGGGTCCCTAGTATTGTTTCTCAATGGTTTTGATCCATGGCTTGAGTAAGGCCTTGGATATAAAAGGGAAAGGAGATCATTTGGCTGGACACAAGTGTGTTGAATATATTAAGAATAGGAAAATCAGAAGTTATGATAATCGGTTGGGGAGTTATAGTTAAACCTGAATCAAGAAGAAACCGGAGCATTATAAGTCATATCTACTGAGGGGTCGAGATCTCTTTGGCGCTTGATCGGATGTGTGAATTTGAGAGTCTGGGGTATATTTGAGGACTGATAAACTGTCTATATCCAGAGGTATGCAGCACTAGAGAGGGCGCAGGTGTGGAGGTGTGCAGCACCAGAGAAGGCACAGGTGTGGAGGTGCCCAGCACCAAAGAAGGCGTTGGTGCGGAGGTGTGCAGTACTATAGAAGGAGCAGGTGCATAGATCAGAAGATGTCGCAGGTGCAGAGGTGCACAGAGCACAAACAGTGCAGGAGCAAAGATGCGTAGGCAATAGACAGATAAAGTGCGGACATCCGCATGGTACTATTGGTGAAGTTGCAGAATTTTCTTGAAGTATATTTTAACTGATTTTGTCTATTGATGCAGTGTTCTGGGTATAGACTTGGTGTTTGGTTACTGGTACTATTTTTCTGATTACAACATTCTGAGAAGTTATTGGTTAACTGATTAATGCACATATACTTGATGATTACTTGGATCCAGTTTGAAAATTGATGAAACATGGTCCCTTGAAGGAAAGAGAAGGTAGTAGCCTTCTGTAGGTTAGCACCTACGCACTAGTATTTTGTCTAGTACAAGAGCTAAGAGGGTTGTAGCTCCCTTACAGGAGAAGCTGGAAAACGAGAGAGGGTTGTAGCTCTCTGCAGGTTGCAACCTGCGTACTGGTAAAGCACTGCACCAGTACAAAATCATTGTAAAAAGAAGTTTCTAATTGAAATAAGATAGAGGCATATTGCAGCAGCTGGTTTTCACCCACATTGGGTTTCCACCTTATATCTGGTGTTCTTTGGTGTGACTGTCTATGTTCTTGTTCCTATTCATTATTATATGATTCTGACGTACAGATTAATGGTTAACATCTAAAGAATAAATTACATTAAAATCTGGAAGGTATATGCAAGTTTCATTAGTCAGATCTGCAAATGTTTATTGAAAAAGATTTGATAATACTGATTCACCCCCCCTCTCAGTATTGTTTCCAACAGTGTGAGTTCCATAAGAGCTCCACTCACAACATAGGTGAGTGTCAAGCCAAGTAGCCACTAGTGGTCGAGCTAAAGGCTTCAGAATCAGATGCATCTTATGACTCTCAGTCAGAACACGACAAGGGAAATGAAAAAAGGAAGCAGATTATTGATTCGGAGCCCAATGCCACTATTTCCACCATGATGATCCAGAAGGAGGGTTCCTCGCTACAGCTCATTGTTGATAGTGGGAGCCAAAAGAACCTCATTTTGGTAGAGGTTGTGAAGTGACTACCAACCACAACACATCCACAACTGTACGCCATCGGTTGGCTTCACCAAGGATGAGATCTTGACGTGAGCTAGCAGGGTCACCTTCTATACAACATCAAGCCCTTCATGGATGAGGTATTATGTGACGTTGCTCCCCTTGATGTTTGTGATGTATTATTAGGCCAACCAAACTTATGGAAGGGACATGTTGTGTATGAGTCAAGGCCTCATGCTGTTACTGTTACTTTTGGAAATAAGTTTTACAGGATACTGGAGGTAGCACCGCTTACTATCATCTCTTTGGTTACTGCAAAAAAATGTAGTAAGCTAATTTCCAAAACTTGGAAATTTGTTTCCCTAATGATACGCTCTTAGGGAAAGAAGCAGACGGTGGCCACGACCTCTAGACAGCACCTCTCCACACGACAACAATAGATGAACAAGGTCATGGAGGAGTACGAGGACATCTTCACCTCCCCCACAGGGGTGCCTCTATAATGCCAAGTCAAGCACTCCATTGATCTGACCACAGGTGCTTTGTTACCCAATCAACCAATCTATCGACGCTTTGTTCTGGATATAGACGAAATCAAGAGGTAGATTCAGGAGCTTTTGCAGAAAGGTCACATCCATACGAGTTCATTGCCCTATGGGAGCTCGATTATGTTCATACAGAAGAAGGATGGGACTTGGAGACTCTGTGTTGCCTACTGGGCGCCGAACATGATCATTGTCCGGAATAGGTACCTGATCCCATGGATTGATGATGTTTTGGAAAAACTGAAGGGGGAAAAATATTTCAACAAGATCGGCTTGAAGTCTAGCTATCACCAGGTACCAATCGATCCCTCCAATGTGTGGAAGACTGCCTTCAAAGCTAAGGATGACCTTTTTGAATGGTTGGTTATGCCTTTTCAGTTGATGAATGCTCCTGTAACCCTCATGAGGCTGATGGATAATATCTTGTGGCCATTCACAAACTTATTTGTAGTGGTATGCTTGGATGACATCCTAATCTTCAACCAAAGCACCTCCACCACATCCGACAAGTTCTCCAAACACTACAACAACACAAGTTATGTGCCAATTTGGAGAAATGGAATTTTGGCATGACCTAGGTTTAGTATTTGGGATACATTATTAATGAACAGGGGGTGCATGTGGACCCAACCAAGATCCAAGTCATTCAAGATTGGCTGGCCCCAACCACCCTGACAGATCTCTATAGCTTTATGGGTCTTGCCAATTTCTACCATAGGTTTGTGTTGGGATTCTCTCATATCACTTAGCCCTTGAGTCATGTCACCAAGGGAGGAGCAAAAGAAAATTTATTTTTGTATGAATCTAAACATAAGGCATTCATAGAGTTGAAACATCGCCTCTACTTTGCACCAGTGCGCCCTTTACCAAACCTACAACAACCATTTGAGATCGAGACAGATGCCTTTGACTATGCTATTGGGGCAGTCCTCACTCAACAAGGGCATCGAGTGGCATATCATAGTGAGACACTTTCAGAAATAGTCCAGAAATATCCCACTTATGACAAAGAGATGTATTCCATTGTGCAAGCTTACTGACAATGGAAACATTACATTTTGGGGAAGGAAACAATCATCCACACAGACTACTGACCCCTGCAGTTCATACAGGTGCAAGGGAAGTTGCAGATTGATCACCATCAAAAGTGGTGCACATACCTGTAGAAATTGCATTTGAATATCAAGTATAAGAAGGGTAGCACCAATAAGGTTGCAAACTGCCTTAGCTGACCATTGATCATGCCGTTAACCACCATGCTTAACTCTTGTGTGCACGAGACTTCGGATTGGACACTCCTCTACAAAAGCAATCCAAAGTTTGACCACACATACCAGATGCTCTTGGAGGGTCAACAAGTTCTAGATTTTCACCTCCAAGATGCCTTGCTATGCCATCTAGCACACCTTTGTGTTCCTTCAAGTGAGCGAGTTAATATGATTTAGGAAGCGTACTACATTCGGGCCGTTGGGCATTTCGGGGTCAAGAAAATAGTGTCAATACTACAGAAGTATTTCTATTGGCCGAATCTTAGACAAGATGTCAGGAAGTACATCAGATCTTGTACTACCTGTACCATTTTCAAACCGACCATTAAGAAGCAAGGCCTCTATACTCTGCTACCTACCCTTAGTCAACGTTGGGAATCCATCTCTATGTATTACATGTTGGATCTTCCTTCCACTATGCATGGAAACGACTGTGTTTTTGTGGTCACCGACAGATTCTCGAAGATGGCCATTCTCGTGGCCTGCGTGTAGAATATCACAGCATAAGCTACTGCTAAACACTTCTTTGAACGAGTGTGGGTGCACTTTGGGATCCAACAGTCTATCATCTCATATCGGGTGTAATACCCCTCCCTTGTGTCCTACACTATTTTAAACCTAAGCTAAGTTAAAGGTAGGTGTGATATCCTCCCTTGTTTGTTAAATGTTTGTAAACCTAAGCCGACAAAATCTAGGTTTGATATCCTCCTTTGTGGGATAAAATACTCAAAACCTAAGCTGAGGAAAGCTAGGTGATATGTAATATGAAAAACAAATGTGTTTTTAAATAAATTAATAAAATAAGTCACTTCAAGGGTGGAGCACCAAGAGAGAGGAGATGCTTGCCAAATCCTATGAAGAATGGGATAGAGATAAATCATTCATGATAAGCTTCTAGATGTGATTCTAGATAAGCTTTGATGGATTGGATATCCATTGGATGGAGGGAGATAAAGATCCATTGGACATAAAAGATTTGCGGGAGATAAAGGCAAGATATTATGTCGAAGAGCATCATGGGAGATAAAGATGAGATTTTCTGGATAAGACCTAGGCAAATGGAAAGATCCATAAAGCGGGACACCGCTAATGGTAACTAAATCATGAAAGAGGATATTAAATACCCAGTCCAATGATCAATTAAGGACAGTTGCAACTTGGCAAGATCTTCGACTCGGGGTGAATCGTAGGTGATTCATGGTTGGGTGGTGGTGCTCCTCCTCCACGTGATTTTTAGTTGGTGTCATTTGCATGGAATGTTTGTATGTAGATTCTTACTCTCCCTCTCTGTTACCATTCAAATTTTCTTATGAGTAGTTTTCTTAGTTTTGAGAATATTGAATGAATTACATGTGCATGGATATTAATGGTGTTTCCATGTATTCAGATGATATTTACTTGCACGGTATGTGTTTCATGTTACTCCTCACTTGATATGAGATTAAAATCAATTAGGAATGAAGTTAATTGTAGAAGCATGTTCTGGGTAACAGTTTTATGACCTATTCATGGTAGAAATTGGCTTGTGACAATCATTCATAAATAGATTATATGTGTTAATGTTTTCTTATGGAATGGTTACATCTATTGTGGGCTTGATGTGCATGTCAATATTCCTTTGACCATTCTTAAGAAGTTGGAAAATGATAATTATAGTTTGTTGATATTAATGATTTTCGTAATGTCTCCTTGAAACCATTACTCTAAAATGGTGACATAATAGTGTTAAGATAGTTGTTATATCTAACATCAAGTGGAAACTCTGGTGCATGTAGGAATTAGATGATAGCAATTGCAGTATATCTATGTTCATGCTTCTATGAAGTTATCAATGTACTAACAAGTTAGAATGACTAATCTTGTTATGCATAAGGGTTATTCCATTGATTATGCTGAAGGGATCTTGTTGTAGAGTATGCCTAAGAGTATTAATATGGTTCAGTACTCTCAATGTAATTCGATTCTTAAGAGTAGTAGATATATTTTTCGGAATAATAACCATTCACATGATAATAAGGTATGTGGAATCATACCCACAACTTAACCAAGTTATGAAAGGAAGTCTAGTATGCTTAATATTGATCCAAAATATAAGATTTATTGAGGAAATCAAAAGACCACATCAATGACCCATGTTTGGGGTTGTTCAACATTATCGAAAGTTGGTATGATTGGTTGAATTATAGTGTTCATATAACAATTAAAATGAATGTACTAGTAAATACGGTCAAATTCTAACTATAATAGAGACCATATTTTTAAGTTAGTGGAGCCTAACAATGAAATTTTCAGGTAGGCCATGGAGGTAGGTTACATCGGGAAGGAAAGTTCCTCAGTACATTTTGGTCCAGTCTATGGTCGATGCTGGACATCAAGCTCAGCAAGTCCACAACTTTTCATACCCAAACTAATGGCCAAACAGAGGTCATCAACATGATGATTGTACACATTCTACGCATGTACAACTCAAAGAATCCATGCACATGGGATGAGAGCCTTCCCTATGTCCAACACGGCTGTAAGCGGGCTGTCCGCAGCTCGAATCGCCATAACCCTTTTTAGGTGGGCTTGGGATTCCAGCCACTATGTCCCATTTATGTGGCCATACCATTTGCAGCTACTCACATAGATTTGACTCATGTCCAGTCAGAAGATGATAAGGCAACTAACTTCATTGAACGCATCCAACATATCCGCTAGTAGGTCCATGACATTTTGGAGAAACCAAATGCCAAATACAAGGCATGATATGATCAACATTGAATGTCACACAATTTTTTGGTGGGCAACAAATTCTAGTTGTATTCGCAGAAAGAATGCCTTACTGGAGCCTATCATAAACTCAGAACACTCCCATATGGTCCCTACACCATTAACAAGGATATGAGCAATAATGTATTTGAGCTCAACATTCCTTTATTTCTTGGCCTGCACCCAGTGTTCAATGTGGACCGCCTTCGACCATACTTCCCACCATTGTTGGACACATCAAATATTGCTAAACAACTCACACCTAAAAAGTTAAATCTAGATTGCATGGAGTAAGCCACAACTGATCGAATCATGGACCTGCAAATCAAGGACACTCCTCGGCAGAAGATCTAATTGTATCGAGTTGTCAAAGTAAATCAACTCCTTCACCAGGGCAAGTGGCTCACCAGGGACCAAGTTCAGCAAAAGTTTCCTCATCTCATGGAGGAACTCAACGCAATGTGGACCATTGCTTCCTAAGGGGGGAGGAATGATCTAGGTGGATATTGGTGGCCACCTACCAATTCCACTTAGACCCCCACCATTGTTCCTTTCATCTTTCCAGTTTCCTTAATTGTAGCCCAATTTACTATTTTTAACAGTTTTTCGGGTCCTAAACTTGTGGAGCTGTTTTGAGGCACAATTATTTTCTATCTAAAATCATATTTTGTGTGTAGTATTCAGAGAGATCTTTCCAAGGAGTTATCATGTACGTCAAACAGAGATAATATGACCAATTCGTGACCCCGTGAAGTTGGCTATCTCCTCAGGTTAGGGTTTTGGTTGTTTAGGGTTTTCTCTTTTTGTTCAATAATAAACAGGCCCTTGAGTTTCATTGTAACGCAGTTTAGAGACATGCAACCATCACATCTCTTCTTAGAGATAAACAACCATCACCCAAGCTAGTCTTATTTCCATTGTGTTTGTAAGCATATTTCAGTATTTGATACTAATGAAATGAAGTATTATTTTTACTGCATCTTTATGCTTATGATTATATCTTGAAATCCAACTCAATATTATAAAAATATTAATATTATTAATAATTTAATTAAACCTTAATAATCAATCATAAATATAATACACTATTATCTTAATATAAACTTAAAATTTTAATCTCATTTATTTTGACATCTCAATATAATATTATCTTATTAAATCTTATTAATAAATTTTAATATAAAGATTTCCACGTTGTTAAAGAACTAATATTATTTTTATTAACGAAATTTATAAATAATCAAACTAATTAAATAATTTCAACCTAAAGATTTCCAATTATGATTATTAAGCCTCATAAATAATCAATACATTTTAAATTTTATTAAATAAAAACAATGGTTTTCAATATAAATTAAAAAAAAAAAAAATTTTTTACTCATTTTAATATTTCAATTATTATAAATGGATATCTATAACTTTATCAAATATTAATTCGATTATGTTTATAGTACCAAATTGATATATGATATAATATGATATATATTAACAATAAGAGTAATGGTAACCCTATTATGGTGATTATATACTTCGCAACTATTTTGCTAAACTTGATATATATAAAGATGTTGAAATATTTTTAATAAACAATTTGCTACTCCCAAATGAGGAGTTAAGAATTTCAACAAGTGATATGATATTGTTTCAACTATAATACAGTGATTGCTTGCAAATGATTGCTTATGGTGAATGAACTTTGTTGGGTCCCATAACACGAATCATATATTAGACTATTTGGATATTTTGTTCAATGGCATGTAAGATGGTGTTATATAAAGAGGATAGTAGGAACATATGGTCTTATATCATGTGAATGAGAACTACAATAGCTCCATTTTTGCTGCTGGAATTATAGTGTATTCTGATATATGTACTGGATTCTATATTATAAGAATAGTGAAAATATTGAAAGAAGGTTTAAAGCGTTGTACTTTTTTCAAGATGTACGTTTTTCATCACACTCTTTAACAAGTTTCCATTAAAGAAAATCTGTTTGGGTTACAGTACTAGAGGTGGTATATTGCGCATAGAGAAGATGTTTGTTAATGGAATGTCTTACGGTGAGAAACAAGCTGAGAGAACCCATTAATGACTATACAATATGGCAATAGGGGATTGTGGAGAACAGTGAAATTGTGTTTGTTTCATACACAAAAGTCCTACTGTAGGAGGCGATAGCTCTAATGAGTTGTGAGTATGAAAAAAAACAATCATCCACACAAAAATTAGAGGAAAATATTAAAATCAGCACAAGCTACCAATGAGTCGGTGGCAGTGCAAAATGGCATGTTGGAAGCTAGAGGAAATGTACGTATTGAAAATACTGAAACACAATGAGAAAAATAGGCTACTCTAGAAGACAATAGTTATGAAAAAAATAATAAAAAATCTACCTTCTCAAGGAAACAGATATGAGTGAGGAAAGTTGCAGATGGCACTGTAGTAGCTCAAAAGTAATTATAGATCTAAACATTCTAGAAGGTGTTACTACAATAAATGATCTGGATGAACACAATAGAAAATCAAAATGGACAGTGCAAAAAATGAGAGGTAGTAAAGCTTCCTGTAATATTATGAAATATTCTGAGGAAATTTTTGAGGAAAGAGAAAATTCATATGTTCCAAAACATAAACTCTCTCTGTAGAAGAGGTAATTCCTCTAAATAATTTAGGTGGGAAAACCGATAGTCAATCTGGAACAAATAACTTATGATACGTAGAATTATATGTATAAATATTTTATTAAAAAGATGCGTAGACAGATGATTCCATTTACAATGGGGTTTCCTCGCTTAAATATTGCTACGCGGACCCTTTGGGGAAAGAGTATGATCTTATGATCGTGCCCTTTCCTCTAGATTAATCTAAAATTAACTAATAAACCTAAAACTAATTAATTATTAGATAACATTGCCTTCCTCTCGAAAGACTTCTCTGTCCTCAAAGATTAGTAACGATGGATGTTGTTGAAGAATGATTCATTCTCCCAGAAAGCGTCTTCTTCGGGTAAGTTCTTCCACTTGATCAAATATTCCAAGATGATAAAGGTTCCACACTTTAAAAGGTCTTGAATTAATCTCTCAATTTCTGATTTTTGGTGATGTGGATATCGGTATGGCTTTTTCATAATTCGGCCTTGAAATACTTTTTCATGCTTCTGAATTAGATCTTGTATCTCTGGTGACTCTTCACTGGTCATATTTGCAGATAAGATTTCTAATTGGTGACATTGTACTACAAATACAGGTGTTCTTTTTTTACTCAGCTTCATCATCTGAGATGATGATACAACTTGATTTTCTAGTGCTTGGAATCCATGTAGGTTGTACTTATGACCTCCCCATTTGAATTTTATAAATTGTACTTGATGGTTAGCGGCATAAGTAACTAAATTTCGTAGCCATTGGATACCTAATACTACATATACTCCTCTTAATGGTATCATGAAGAATGGAGATTCTAGATTAAAGTCTTGAATATGCAAATTGACCTTGTGACATTTCCCCACCCTTTCAATCTTCTTACCATTAGCTACCATCACCTTCATGTTTGGTAAGGGAAATGAAAAGATATTGAGTTTCTTTACCATGGTTGCATCTAAAAAATTGTGTGTGCTATGAGAGTCAATGAGAACCACTACGTCGTTCTTCTTTATGTGTCATTTTAACTTTAAGGTCTGAGATTGTGATATACCTGTCATAACAGATAGTGACACTTGCGAAATACTTTCGTCATCTAATTCTGGTAACAATTTTGGGGCATCTTCTATTTCTTCTATGTCATAATCTTCACTGTTTGAATCATTGGTTGCTTCACAATTATATAGGTTCTTCGGTTCTTTTCCTTTAGCACATCTATGTTTGGGATCCCACTTCTCACCATAGCATTTACATTCACCCTCTTTTATCCTTTGCATTTCCACATCAGACTTTTCATCTTCAGAGTGATGTGGTGGAACATATCTTGTATTATTTGAGTCCACATATTGGGGTATCCTTCGTCTTGCATATGTTTTTTCCACTTTTGACCAAAATGTTGGTTTGAATTTCTTTTCAGCTATTTTTGCTTTCCGTCTTGCTACTTATATTGATGTAATGTCATGCATCTCAAGTTTTTCTTGTAAATGGGTTTTGAGTCCTAAGACGTATGATTGAGTTAGATGAGATTCTGATAACCCAGGTACTCGTGTTACTAAGGTCTCCCATTCTTGAGTGTATTCGTCCACACTTTCTTTTTGTCGTAACTTGATGAGTTTTGAAAAGAACTCTTCTTCTCTTACACCTTGGAATCTTTTAAAGAAGACATCTTTAAATTTTCTTCAGCCAATGACGTGTGTTGTTTTTTTCCACCACATATATCAATTATATGCTTCTCCTTCCATTTTCATGGATGCATGCCTGAGTTTTTCGTCATTGTCATTGATCTCATATATCTCAAAGTATTCTTCTACTTTATTTATCGATACAACATTGTTTTTTTGTTTCCATCGAATTTAGGCATCTCGACTTTGCCCTTCGTTGGTATGTTGGTAATGGTTGAGCGAAAAAAATGGTGTTGAATAGTAAAGGTATCCCAGAGTTGCTTGTTTGTAAGGGTTGTGACACTCACTTCTTGGTGGGGTGTCCCTGATTTTTTTGGGGATTGAACTTTTTCATGAGAGTCTATCAACTTTGTTGAATTTGTTGAGATCTGTTCTTGATTCTCTTCATTTTCTTTTAGTAGTTGTTCGGGTGTACAATTCTCCTTTTTACACAGAATTTTTAGCATGGTTAACACTTCTCTGATGTTTACCTCTGTTTGGACATGTTGATTTTCCATTTTTATTTCCATTTGATTTGTCGTATCGTGAAGATTTTTGATTTCGTGAGTTTTCTCCCCAAGCTTGATCTGGAATTCATTTAATTTTTTACTGACCTCGTTGTGGTTGTTATTTATCTTATGCTATAAATCAAACAATCTTTTTTGAAAATCCGCCATTGTCATTGTCGACATCGAGCGGGTTTGTTGGGGTGTGTATTTATCTACCAGCGTGAATAATATATATATATATATTATGATTAAATTATATAATTATATGAAAATTAATTTATATAATAATAATAAATATATATTATATATATAGTAAGCGGACATTCGTACCTAAACAATTTCGCTTAACGATCACCTCCCAACAGTCATGTTTTTTTTTATAACCAATACTTGTCAAGCAGAACCTGAAACTGTAAATTTTTTTATAACTAATACTTGTCAAGCAGAACCTTAAATCGACAAAGGTACCAAGTAAGCAAAAATGTCGTGCCTCTGATTGTGCTATATTTGCTCTGATCAAACAAAAATTGTTTCCAAATGCGGTGGCTTACTTATGTTGTATTCGCTTAAATTTGCACAAGGGTCAGTGGACGGAAATAGCAAGGACACCGTGTGAGCACGGTAGCGGATGGGAAGGCAGAAGGAGCAAAGTGGACAGGGGTTGGGGCTGTAGAGGATAGACGCAGCGTCGAGCAGGAGTTGGCGGATAAAAATACGGAGCTGGCCAGAACAACTGATTGGTACAGTGGGATGGTGGAAGAAAAAATATTAAACGACAGAAACAAATGGCTATTTAGACTTGTGCACAGAAGAGCAATCGAGGATGGTATGCTGTGATACCACATGGAACAAATAACTTAAGATACGCAGAATTATATGTATAAATATTTTATTAAAAAGATGCATAGACGTTTTACAATGGGGTTTCTTAGCTTAAACACTACCACCAGCACCCTTTGGAGAAAGGGCATGATGTTATAATCTTGCCATTTAGTCTAAATTAATTTAAAATTAAATAATAAACCTAAAACTAATTAATTTTTACATAACACAATCCCAATGCCGCAAATGAAAAAAAGGGACTTCATCAAAGCTTTCAGAATTTGGTGATTCAAATAGATTTTCTAGTAAATGAACGCGAATTCTCTACATATTTATTTTAACGAGTGTGCCAAAGCGGGTATTATATGTGATCTTATAGGATCTATGGAACCTGAATGAGAAACCGATGCAAGTTGGAGTAGAGGAGACATGATGACATGTGCTACATAGCTGCAGACAGAAAGAACATTAATAAGATGCAAGAGCAAAGGGATATGATGAGATGGACGTTACAAGCTGAAAGGGAAAAGTTATTTAATTTTTATACCATGTGTGCATCATATACATAAAGTGAGTTCAGAAAATTGCCGTGCCAGAACGATAAGAACGATAAAGCAGGTTGACAGGCAGATACGGTGGCAGACTATGGGTGTGATTTTTCACATTGATAGAACGTTCATTGAATACCAACGATCGTTGACTATCTGAATTATGTAAAATTTTGTATATTATGCTGATGTATTACACTGTGTCAATATTATTATATTATTATAGAAATGACATATATATTTATATATAGATATGATGAAATCGACAACGGTGATATATGACTGGGGTTGGTAGCAGAAAACACATGTCGTTCATATATTTTTGAAGT
This sequence comes from Pinus taeda, assembly GCA_000404065.3. NCBI lineage: Eukaryota > Viridiplantae > Streptophyta > Pinopsida > Pinales > Pinaceae > Pinus > Pinus taeda. The sequence continues at coordinate 32,948 of APFE030972650.1, forward strand.
AGTGTTCATATTAAAATGATGTATGATGTATTCCACATCGGTGATATATGATTGACGTTGGCAGCAGAAGACATCTGATTCGTTCATATATTTTGAAGCAGTGTTCATATTAATATATTGCGGAGCGTTGAGATATAGATATGCGATCGAAATTATATAGATAGCACGGCAGCAAAAATGACTCGATTCTGACATGCAATGTCAATCTCACGATATTAAATACGAAATTATGTAATAATTTATATGTTTGACGTGGATGAGATGGGATGATATATTATAGATGTTGTGATATTGGAATTCATGTGCTTATAACATATAGATCAATGACAGTTGGTGCATTAACAATTTTTGCACACAATTGGTGTATTATTAGCTGCAAATGCGATGGAGTGTAATTTATGTTCATGAATCGAGACAAACGTAAAGGCGAAGGTTATGAGGTTGCAGCTCACAACATCCTTTACGATGAATATACCGAATTGACACACCACGTGAACTACAAAACCCACAAACGAGAGAACGAGGATACCGGTGACTCATAAATGAGGTCATGGCGACTCATAAATGAGGTCATAGAGCAGGAGAGTCACTTCGATAATCTATTTCCATGTCTAGAAACAAGTTTTAGATCAACGACAATGGTGCATTAACAATTTTTGCACACAATTGGTGTATTATTAGCTGCAAATGCGATGGAGTGTAAATTATGTTCATGAATCGAGACAAACATAAGGCGAAGGTTATGAGGTTGCCGGTCACAACATCCTTTACGATGAATATACCGAATCGACACACCACGTAAACTACAAAACCCACAAACGAGAGAACGAGGATACTATTACCGGTCACTCATAAATGAGGTCATAGAGCAGGAGAGTCACTTCGATACTCTATTTCCATGTCTAGAAACAAGTTTTAAAAAATTACAGAAGGCACAAAAGGAGGACGTGGCTATTGTGGTCAGAAAAATAAAAATAAATGGTCACTTCGGAACACTACCAACTTGAGCATATTTTACAGAACGAGGACGCCTTCCACGTTGATCCATCACTTGCACCTTTGTTGGAGGTAGTAATATTCAAATTATCGTTAATGGACAAATTGAATGGAGGTTATGCATATTATCGGCAGCGTTATAAATTGAGACATTATAGGGAGCTGTAAATCATTATGATAAAAATACATAGTAGTGAAACATTATTTTATCAAACTAAATGTTACTTGCGGTATACCCGCATGGACGCCAAACCACTGAGTAGAGCAGGTGAAGGCAGGATTCGTGTGAAAGTCATCCATGTTTTGTGACGGTTGTGAAGAATCTATGCAGGAATTATTGGAAGCCCTGTGAAAGATGGGATTGGCAGCTGCATAATCATTTAATACATTCATGTATCTTTTCAACGTTCAAGTAATGCATAAGGCACACTACGTGAGGGAGGAATAGAAGATGATAGAGGAGGAGGGTTGGCCATGATGAGTAGGATGAAACAATGGGTTTGAATGTTGTGGCAGTCGTGGCTATTTACAATTGGAATTTAGACGTGGTTGAATGCGAGGCATTTAGACGTGATCGAGGGCGCCCAGTGGCATCGCCACACATTCCAGGATATCCAGGAAAAGATCAAGCATGAGATGAGATGCACCAAATGATGCACTCGAGAGCTCAGGCTTCTTTTAGGGTTCCACTTGAAGTTAAAATTGTACTGGTTGGATTGAATGGTGATTGTGGCTATAGGTACTCTTTGGATGTGTGTATCCTGGGGGACTTTATGAGAAGAGGCTTTCCCTCATACCATCCTGCATGCTTGGAGACTCCTTTATCACTCGATATTAAACATGATCTTCAATATAACATCATTCATGTAGGGAAGCCAGAGCTTATAGAATTTGAATAAGCATTGAAGAAAGCGATGGTGCCTACTGGTTCAGCAAGAAAGAGCGAATATGGAAAAGAAAAATAAAAGGACCTGTGCCAAATGCAATATTCATTCTAAACTTTGATAATGTTCAGATGGATGCTAGAAACAAAGAAGTTGATCTTGAGCCTTTAAAGTACGCGAAAATTGAACTACAACAAATGAAGTAGCAGGAAGGAAATTACATTTACCAGTATCGCTATGGTCGAGGGGGGCTTCGCAAGTATGGTTGGGTTCAGGCAGATATGTTGTCATAGATCTGTCTGCTGGTCCATGCACATATGGAAAGATAGAAACATAGGAAGGTAGTGTAAGTTACAGGACGATTCCAAGGTTTTCGTATATTCTTTTTCCAAGAGGCCAGGGTCCTGTTAATCCTGCGTCCACTGTTGAGCTCTTCACATGTCAACTTGGAGCGCTGATTTCTACAACTATTGAGCATATTCTAGCTCCAGATGTCAGGTTTGAGACCGTTGATTTGTCCCGTCGGTTACTTGTTCCTATTATAGTGTTCGAAAACCACAATCATTACAATATTTTTGAAGCAGACCACAACTATAGTATTAATATGAAGGCCATTGAGATGGAGGTTAAAAATGTGGTTCATGTTGGAGAAGAGGTTATTGTTGTTGGGGGTCCCAGCAACCTTCATCGTGATGAGAAGCTAGAAATTGCGTGTCAAAATCTCTACGCAGTCACTCTCTCCATGAGACAAATACAAATGGTTATATTGATGTCCAGACTAGAATATATCTAAATGGTTCTATTCTCAAAGAAGAAATGGAGCATTTTGCAGATGTTCTGGTGGCTGGCTCGGTTAAAGCTACAATTCCTTCTCTTTCAACTACATTTTTCCTACGACAGATGTGGATGTGAGACTCAACCGATTCTAAGTATTCTGTTATAAAACCTAGACCTATTTGGGTAACCTACGACTCAAAATATACTAAGGACAAAATAGTGAAAGGCAACAGAAAGAAGCAGCAAGATCTTTACAAGACATATGGCACCCGTGTTATTCCGGTTTTTGTGTCGTCTCAAGCTAGTATAGATCTTGAGCTATTGATGGAAGATGAAATTCAAGTATGGACTAGCAATGAAGCTATAAGTGTTCTTGAACATGAGAATATTCAAATACCCCTCAGTTATGTCTCAGAAACTGACAAAAGATATGTTGTTCCACAGCTAGAACAACGCCCCATTTTAGTTGGATTAACATCAGTTGTTGATGGATAGGCTGCACCTTACGAAAAAGCTTCCCATGTACATCATATACCAATTTCCAACTGGTTATGGGCAACTTGTTTTCATCCATTCATTCCATTCTCAAATGTAAAAAAAACTTACCTAGATGCTTCGTGATACTGCATTGCAGAACACGATCTATGCAACCATTGATGCAGCACTACATAAAATACATGACACAACAGAGGCAGTCTAGTCCTTTACAAATGACCATTTGAAATCACCACTTGGGGAGCTATTGAAATGCCAACGGAAGAAGTCAATTGTAGAGTTGTGCCTTGATCAGTTCTACAAGAAGACAACCAACTTATCAGAACCTTTCCCGCATGAACTTGTTCAGTGCCTAGAAAAATTTCTTGATAATATAGAAGAGCAGTTTGTGGGTCTAGCTGGACTGTTGTATATCCATCTTTTGGATGATGTTCATAAGAATTCCTCTGAAATATTTCAAAAAATCAATATTTACAAAGCACATATTTCAAGCAATGTTTTTGGAGCAACATTCATTCAATATGGACAAACTCTAATAATAAAACATGGGGAGTAGTATTCAACCAATGATGCATAACAATATATTGCAGGTTTTAAATCATTAAGACAATGATGATAGCTACACTGCAGACTCTTTTACATGATACAAGTCATCTATAACCCCTTTCTATTGGTGTCAAAGGGGAGGTAAGCAGAGGTTATGGGAATCAATAAAAAATATCTTTAAGAACATGAGGTTATCAGCAACAATGAGAAATATAACAAAAGGGGGAGGACTAATGTGTTTCCATCAATTCCAAAGGGGGAGATTTTTGGAAATATTGTCATTGATGGCAAAGGAACAACAAGCAAAGGAGCAACAAAGTAGAAGCAATACAAGGAGAAGCAAGATGCAAAGTAGTAACAATGTGAGGAGAAGGAAGGCAAAGGTGTAGAACAAGACCAACAAAGACATAGGAGCAACACAAGACTAGCAAAGAAAAAGAAGAAACAACAACTCATAGAAGGAAAAAGAGAAGCAAAGGCCAAGGAACAACAAAGGCAAAGGAGCAGTAGAAAGGAATTGTAAAGGAGACCGAAGTAGGGAAAGCAACAAGAAGTAGCAATAGGGAAACCATCAAGAAGCAACATCAAGGAACTATAAAGGAGTAGTGAGAAGCATCAACAAGGAATTGTGGTCACAATATGTGACAGAGAACAATTGAGAGGCATGGTCGTTACAACTATTATTCTTATGGTGGTTATAGCAACTACTCTTATGCTATTTTGCATATGTTCATGCTTGTTATGTTGTGAGTATGTGTGTGATGCTTGAAGATGTTGATGAGCTAGTGATGTTGGCTTGATTACTTGTCCATATGCATATGATAGCTCAGATGAGATGTGGTGATGTAAGGAAAAGGCAAAGGAAAATATCCAAGGAAAATAATTAATGCAAGGAAAAGACAAAGAAAAATGCATGAACACGTAGTTGTTCTTGTAATTTTGTGATGTGTTATAGTTACATATGTATTACTAATATAATTCCAAAGGCCTTGGATATTATGGTTGTTAATCCAATCATTATAGGTGGATGAAAATAATATTTGGTGAAGAATTCATTTATTTTAATATTCAAAATCTTAAAAGGTGGGAAACGAATGAACGGAATGCTAAGAGACAAGTACATTCACTTCACATCCATGTTTGGAATACCAACAATCGTTAATGCTTTATTATAAAAAATGTGTGAGGTTGCAAGGCCATAGAGTTAGAGAATTAGAGAATTTGAGAGAGATGATAGAAATATTATGCATTAGTTAAGTGGAACATACTTTGGTGATGTGATGCAAATTTTAAGGGAAGAACAGGTATAAATGAAGATGGAGACATGCATATTTTATGACAAGGTAAAGTAGCACATTGTTGTTTCTTGTTTGCATTAGGGTATGATAGTCTCCTTTCAAGGTGTGTCATGATAAATATAAATATCCAGTTGGATCTGGTTAACATAGGGCATCTTGTTTTCAATATTTTTTAAAGGCAATTAGAAATAGGGTAGCCTGAGTCCTCTGTTTGGAGAGGGCACATTTGTTGTCTTTTTTAGGAGGAATGTCGTAATGTTATATACCTAGGGGGGATAATATGGGGTACAAAGGGAGGTACCCAAGGGAATAATGTAATAATGGGATGGGCCATAGCAATAAATAAGGTGGTTAACCCGAATCATGTAAGGGACCACAAGTAGTTAGTAATAATGTAATGGGCCCATGGTATTAGATAGATGGTATTGAGGGAACCATGGTAATGACTCATGGTATTGTATGTGTGAGGCCTATATAGAGGCTAGAGACTCCACATTGAGGGGTGTCAACGAATATGGTATGAATAGGCATATGGCTTGTGGAGTGTTCTCCTTCCTTAAGGAGTGAATATATGGTGTTGCCCTACCTTAAGGGTTTAATATCAATAAAGTGAAGCATTTCCTATATTCAGATCTTGTTATTCTTGGGTTTATTTGCATTATCTTATATTTTTGAATCAGATCCACAACAAGTGGTATCAGAGCACTTTCTTGGGATAATGCAAATAAACCCAAGAATAACAAGATCTGAATATAGGAAATGCTTCACTTTATTGATATCAAACCCTTAAGGTAGGGCAACACCATACATCCACTCCTTAAGGAAGGAGAACACTCCACAAGCTATATGCATGTTCATACCATATTCCTTGACACTCCTCAATGTGGAGTCTCTAGCCTCTATATAGGCCTCATATATACAATACCATGAGTCATTACCATGGTTCCCTCAATACCATCTATCTAATACCTTGGGCCCATTACATTATTACTAACTACTTGTGGTCCCTTACATGATTTGGGTTAACCACCTTATTTATTACTATGGCCCATCCCATTATTACATTATTCCCTTGGGTACCTCCCTTTGTACCCCATATATCCCCCCTAGAGGGTATATAACATTCCACCCCCCTTAACATGTTTCGTCCCCGAAACATGGGAAGAACACAAATAATAAGATCTACTCAAAAGAGTAGTCCACTGGTACCATGCACGTGCATCTAACCATCAAAGAGAAAGGTGAACCCTCGATCCCGCTGGTGCCTCGCTTGCTTGAAATGGAAGTTGACTGTGGCAGCTCTTCTATGTTGATGTGTAGTAGGTGGATCTTCGCTCCTCTCTATCTTTCATGCGAGGGTTGTTATCCTTGTGGCTAATTTGTTGCCATCTTGTTGGTTATTTTCTTACGGGGTGATGTGAGTGATGATATGTTGAAGTTCTACCCAACAATGTCTTTTTCTTTAATTCACCCTGCTGCGGTGCCTGCTGTGGTGTCTTATCTTCCAAGATTACTTCAACCACTGAGCCCTCATCCGATTTATCAACACCTGTAACTTTTTTTGCTTCAGGCTTTGTTTGTGTTTGATTGTTGATCATCAAAGGCTCATCATCTAATATGTCAGTCCCTGGAACATCTTCTGCTTCAATCTCCGTGAACTCTACCTGTTTATTGATGGAAATATCTTGCAATGTAATTTTCTTCTTTTTATACTAGAGCTTCATGAATTTCTTCTGCACATTAATATTGATAGTACCCACGGATTCCATCCAGGTATATCCCAAAACAACATCCATATTATCCATTTATGAAGTATTAAAATCACCATGCAACACATACTTATCCATAGAAATCTTCAAATCCTTATACATTCGAACATCCTCATCATTCACTTGTGTGTTTTCAATGTGTTTTGCTGGAACTTGCAATTTTTTTACCAAATTAACATTGATAAAATTATGCTTGCAACTAGGATTTATAGACACAATGATCTTCTCCTTCTGAATCAATCCATGGACCTGCAATAAGGAGACACCATTAGAAGATAACCCCTTACGTGGCTCATTCTCCTTTTTTCTAGCACGGGACCATTTGTCTAAAAGGACTTTTTCAAATTCTGCATCTGAGAGTTTGGTCAATTGTTTGTCATCAAGTGAGAAATACCATTTGTAAGCCTCTTCTTTGAAAGCAAGCCACACTAAATCCCTCCAATTTTTTTCCCATACTAACTTTTATTGTTTTATGTATTCTTCAATAGTAAGACCATTATCTTTCCCTGTAAAATATTGCTTGCTAGAAGCCATGAAAAGGGTTTTGAAAAAATTCACTTACTTGGCGAAAATTTTAAGTGGCCACAGTTTAGTAAATAATGCTCAGAATATTTATTATGACTGGTTTTCAGAAATGTAAATGACCATTCTGCATCTTCCCATGCGATAGAAATCCTGATCTAGGCACTGGAATTTTAGATCCGCGCTTCAACTCTCCCGCCGTCACCAAAAATTATGAAAAAAGAGATGATTTTAAATCAGTGTTATCTCCCTCATCCGAACTCCTATTCGGCTGATTTTCTTTTCGAAATTGGGTATCTTCTCACAAATAATCCAGATCTACAATCTTATTTTGCATATTTTTCCCTAAGGTATATAGATCTATGCCTTAAACTCGCTGCCCTAAAAAAATGTCTACAACACCACTGATTTTTATATCAGCAATATCTCCTTCATCGAGACTCTGATTTGGCTGATTTGTTTTTTGAAATTAGGTATTTTTTCACAAAGAATCCTAATCTGCAATTAGATTTTGCAGATCTTGTACCGAAATGTATAGATCTGCGCCGCAAACTCGCTGCCCTGAAAAATTGTCTGCAACCCCACTGATTTTTAGATCAGCGATATCTCCTTCATTCAGACTCCGATTCAACCGATTTTTTTTCCAAATCAGGTATTTTTGCACATAGAATCCATATCTGCAATTAGATTTTGTAGATCTCGCACGGAAACATATAGATATGATCTGCAAACTCGCCTCCCCCGAAATACTGCAAAAATAAAAAAAATCTCCATTTTTTTTGCCCAAGAAAGTGTTCTGATACCACTTGTTGTGGATCTGATCCAAAAATATAAGATAATGCAAATAAACCCAAGAATAACAAGATCTAAATATAGGAAATGCTTCACTTTATTGATATCAAACCCTTAAGATAGGGCAACACCATACATTCACTCCTTAAGGAAGGAGAACACTACACAAACCATATGCCTGTTCATACCATATTCCTTGACACCCCTCAATGTGGAGTCCCTAGCCTCTATATAGGCCTCATACATACAATGCCATGAGTCATTACCATGGTTCCATCAATACCATCTATCTAATACCATGGGCCCATTACATTATTACTAACTACTTGTGGTCCCTTACATGATTCAGGTTAACCACCTTATTTATTAGTATGGCCCATCCCATTATTACATTATTCCTTTGGGTACCTCACTTTGTACCCCATATTATCCCCCCTAGGTATTTAACACATAATGCATTGAATATTGAAAATACAAGACTATTAGGAAGCATTTCATTATGCATTGAATAGGAAAAATACAAGACTATTCAAATAACAACTATTCTTGTAGGAGATCCATGAATATTCTTTACTAAAACATTGTTATTCTTGTAGCGGATCTATGCATATTCAGGAATATTATCTATACCCATTTTTGTTGGAGTTGTATTGTATCTTAACACTGATGTGGCTTCAAATATTTAGGGAGAAGTATGTTTATGCCATGTATACTCCTTTTGGATATATATGTCCGAAATGGGTTCTAGGTCGATCTCAAACTTGTGATAAAGGTTTTTGTAGAAGACCATAATCCATAGCCCTATAACCTTGAAGAGTCCTTTATATCTACTTCCATATCATTTTTGGAAAAACAAATTTTATACAACCCTAAGCTACACTAATAATAAACCCAGGTTATAGCTCCCATTATGTTAAACCAAAAAAATTGTGTTTGTTTTTGACAACTACTTTTTTCACATAGAAACTAGTAAAGGACATCATGTGTAACACCCCTCCATTGTATGTAACACTTTGTTACTATCATGTCAGACCTAAGCTAAGACTGTGGTATAATAGAAAAACTAGGTTTGAGGTGTAACAATGAAAGTAAGCACTTTGTTATAAAATAAATACAAATAATTTAATCACTTGGAAAATGAGACACCAAAAGATGAGATTCTTGCCAAGTGAAATCTCATTGGTGAATGGAAATGAATAACTCTTTCATGATAATACTTCTAGATCCAATTCTAGATCATCTTAATGGATTGGGAGATAGATATACATTAAGTTACCTAGATGGAGAAAGATGTTAAGTTTAAGAAAAACAAAAAATCCTTGCAAGAGAGAAAGATAAGATTTTATTACAAAAGCCTCACGGGAGAGAGAGTCGAGCTTTTTTGGGAAAAAACTATGAAAATGGATAAAATGATCCATAAAAGCGAGAAATCACTAAACGAAACCATATCATGAAAGATAGTATTAAATAACCATTGAAAAGATCAACATGAGGCATTTGATCCATGGCAAGAACTCTCAGCTCGAGGGTGAATTAGAGGAATTCAGTTCTAGGTTGGGTTGTGGTGCTCAATTTTCCATGTGATATTCATTCAATTATGTTGGTTTGATTCAATTGCATAGGATGACCTATATGTTGTCTCCATACTCTTTATTTTGTCGAATCTTTAATAATATGAGTATAATTTCATGTGTTATCCTTGTTTAAGATGATTGAATACTTATACATGTGATAAATATTGAATATTAATTGAATCAAAATTAAATTTAATGATTGGAGCCTAGTAGGTTGTTGTTAGCATTAGGTCAAGGAGGTATGTGACAAATGGTATCGGAGCTCTAAGTTCAAATATTATGGCCTGTGGTCCAAACCACCTTTGAAAGGTATGAATGAGTTTTAGGTTCTAAACAAATAATAGGTTTCACTAAAGGGTTTTGGTTGTGAAATTTGTATAAGAAAAATATTCTAGCATCCATAAAGGTTGAAATTATATTAAAATGATTTACTGGAGGACTTTGAAGAAATACCATATATAATATAATATATATATATTATATATATATTAATATTATATTGATTACTTGAAACCAAAATTTGTACTGAGGTTCTTTTATTTTGAAAATAGATAAATGTTTGATATTTTAATGAAGAGTGAAACCTCCTATATTGCTTGGAAAGCATGTAACTATTCATATTTCCAATTGCACAAAGGAATCACTTAAAAACAGAAGCAGTCTGACACCCTCATTTGGACAATTGTCGACGCGTTTCGAACCAACTAATGTGGTTCATCATCAGGACGAGTTGAAGATGCAGATCCAGATCAGCGTGTTAAATAGGCAGAGACTCCCACAGCTAGTACAATCTAACGGCTACTTTTCCACTCAAGAGCACCAGTCAAACTTCCTCTAACCAATTTTATATTAAAATACTATTAAATTCCAGGAGCAAGGTTAACCAGGTAAATAATAAAACCTCCTAAAGGTTAATCTGTTTAAAAATAATTCATTTATTTAATTTAAAATATAACTGTATTATATAAAAATATATCTAGGTCAATATTTATTTAAAGGATTAATTCATTACGTGTATCACATGTCTATGTATATTCCAATCATTTACTATTATACCCTATTTTTATTATTGTTATCGTAATTAATATTATTAATAATTGGTATATAATTGATTATATAGAAAAAGGTTAAACAAGGTCGATTAAAAATTAATTTACTAATCTATATTAATATTATATGTATAAAATACTACTATGTATCATTAATAATATTAAAAATTAAAAATGTAATTAATTAATTAATTTATTTATTAGTATAAATATGTCCTAATAAAAATACTAGTTAGTGGTTATATATATTAATGTTTTTAATTAAAAGTTATTAATTAGTTTAATAATTCATTAAAATAATAATGCCTTATATATATAAATTAATTATTAATACTAATAACTAATTTATTTGCTAATATATATAAATTAATAAATATATGTCCTAAATGATATAAAATGCTAGTTAGAATAAGATGAATGGGACTATAAATGTTAATAGTACTAAACTCATAGAGAATTGTCATTTGAATTGTTATTAATGATAATAGTAATATTTTAAGAATAATTCACGCTCAATTATAATGAATTCTACCTAAAAAGAGATGAAACCTAAGAAGAGAATAAACATAAAGAGAGACCGGAGGACACACAGAACAAGGGAAGAACATAAGGCTGCCTGCGATAAGCGATACCAGACTCACTAACCCGAGGAAAGCCCCTAAGAAGAACAGAGGGGGGAGGAAAAAACCCTAAGACAACAACGCAGGGATCCAATTTCTACTTACCTTCCACCCATCTTCTCTGTTGAGATTGATGGGTCTTCGTTCAATTTCGATAGCTTCCCTTAACTTGCGATGATGAAACCGATCAACCCTCGCAATGACTTTGGCCTCCTCAATGCAGACATGATGCTTAGTTTTGTCCACGTGTTCTGCAAGAGCCGAGGACTTTACTCTACCATGCCTCAGGTCTGCTGCATGCTCACCAATCCTCTGCTGGATGGAGCGCCCTGTTTCCCCTATATAAGGGGTCCCACATGAGCAAGGAATCAAGTAGACTCCTTTCATGTCTTTGGGGTCGACTGGATCCTTTACAGACTTCAGGGAGTTACGAATGGTTTTGAGCGGCCTGAAGGTTGAGGGGATATCAAACCTTCTAAGGATCCGAGCAATCCTATCCGTGGTATTTTATACATATAATATTAATATAGATTAGTAAATTAATTTTTAATCGACCTTGTTTAACCTTTTTCTATATAATCAATTATATACCAATTATTAATAATATTAATTACGATAACAATAATAAAATTAGGGTATAATAGTAAATGATTGGAATATACATAGACATTTGATACACGTAATGAATTAATCCTTTAAATAAATATTGACCTAGATATATTTTTATATAATACAGTTATATTTTAAATTAAATAAATGAATTATTTTTAAACAGATTAACCTTTGGGAGGTTTTATTATTTACCTGGTTAACCTTGCTCCTGGAATTTAATAGTATTTTAATATAAAATTGGTTAGAGGAAGTTTGACTGGTGCTCTTGAGTGGAAAAGTAGCCGTTAGATTGTACTAGCTGTGGGAGTCTCTGCCTATTTAACACGCTGATCTGGATCTGCATCTTCAACTCGTCCTGATGATGAACCACATTAGTTGGTTCGAAACGCGTCGACAATTGTCCTTTTCATGTGATTTACGCCGAAGCTCTTCTTATAAAAATGACCGATCACAGAAGCCTCAATTATACAACCCTCATTTGGATCACTAGGTATTGAAGAAAGAAGGGTAGAATTATTTTACATGTCTATACTGAGTTTTCCCAAGCAATATTTATATATTTCGATGAAATTTGTGTTCTTATAATTGCTATTAATCTTGTAGTTACAAAAAAGGCATGGTGATAAAATAGATTTCTTTCTATAGTTGTAAGTAAGTACTACAACTTTGTTGCGATGATATAATTATTTAATTAGATAGTATCAATAACGAAATATGTTCTAATTGTGAATCAACGTATAAGAGAAAAGAATATTCATATATTGTTGTGAATTATGGATGAAGAGATCAACACGTAAGAGCCCGAGGTATGGGTTATCTATCATTTATCTCAAATTCGAATGGACACAGCCACATTTACATATAATAAACACTTTAAGTTGTAGTATTTGATGCTTGTTGTATATCTCTATCTTTTTTAAAAAAATGTTGGAAAGGAAGAGGGACTAAAAGAGAACGAATGACGAGAAAGTAGAACTCTCCGTGTGAAAGAATTTTTTTTATTGTAAACAAACTCTTTAGGTGTTATCGATATAATTTTATAACTATGAGATGAAGGTTAAATATATATATCTATATATATAGTATATTTATCTAATTAATGAACATACAAGACATTATATATCCCCTAAATCTGTATAATTTATAAGTTTTATGTGAAAATAATTTGTGTGATGAAAACAAATCGAACGTGGACCCAAATTGAAATTCAAGGCATAGGCCATTAATGCATGAAAAAAATTTCATCCATAACATACATTGGGAATCCTCAATTTGGTCAAAACCCTACCAGTTATTTTGATATGATTCTACAAAGCCATTCAAATCGATTTATGTCATAACTGAAATTTCCCTAAGTCCACACACCACATATGGTGTTGCAACTTGACAATTCCTGATATTGTTACCCCCAAATGACATATTTTTTCTGAGGTATATATGTAGTGGTCCACTTTTGATCCACACATAATAGTGTATACTACAACTACATGATTTTGTTGAATGAATTAATCCTATAATTTTAGTCACAGAATAACTGGTACACGCAATATCCGATGTAAGGTGCGTAGAAACCTCATTTCTCCTATAGTTTCTATGGGTTTTCTTTTTTTTTTGTTAGTTAAAATCATTGAAAACGTGCATAGGAGTATGAAGTCGGGATGGATTGGAGCGAGTGAACGTAGACAAGACTTATCCCATGGTGGGGGATTTGAAATCTCTTGTTCAATCCCAACTCCAAGTCCCAATTTCTCTACATTAGTGAGAACCTATTGTTGGCCAAGGGCACAAATATTCAACAGCTGAGGACATGGAGGAGAGTTGGGTTCATTTTCACATAGACGATCACTCAAAAGAAGATGAATTATATACTCTCAAATACGGAGATCCGGCAGGCTGCAAAGCTCCATGTCAAAGAGAAAATTGAAAGAATGGGTTACTGCTTTAGTGAACTTGGAGATGGCGTTGATGTCGATTTAGAGGCCATGATACTCCACAGATTTAACTATATTAATAATATTATTTCCTATATTAAATTATTAAGAAATATGGTTCTTCTTGTTATTAAAACTTTTATTGATTATGTTTAAAGAACTGGAGTTTAAAAATACAAATGGTTGTTAGATGGTGGGGGTTATTGTTGCATTTAAAGTACAAAAACAGCTTCCCAATTATATTGATGGAGAAAATCATTTAAGGACTATTGTTTCCTTTCCAATTTGCAATGTTGCCCTTTCTTCTTGCCTTATCCGCTGATTTGGATGCCTATAAAAGTAGTGAGTGTGGACAACGTTTATCCCGATATTCACATTGAAAATATAGTCTCAACTCTATCTCTCCTATGGGTTGTAGAAATTATCTATAATTGGATCAGAAAAACCATTATAAAGATCTCCTATATCCATTCGATCTGAGTTTATTGATGTCAAGTATCATCTTCGAATTCTTCAACAAAGTGTTTTTCACGGGGAAAGAGAGACAAAGTTTGACACAAAACTAATCTAAGATTCAAATTTGGTGACACAAAGGAAAATAATTTGAATGTCTAATATGTAGCATCATCCAAGCCCCAACATCTACTCACCGTCAATGAGCTTCATGAGTCCTCGAAAAGTAGGGTTGCCCTGCTTCCAACGATAGCTATCAATATAGAAGAGACATCCAATATGAGAATGTAGGGGATTCAGAGACTTCTCAGGTGGCTCCGCCCAAGAAAGCGGCTAATACCATGGAGTGTTTTCCTCATTTGGGTCACCTCATTTCCCAAGTGAGATTGGGGTTAGACCGAATCATGGAATCTACCTTTTCTCACAATGACATTGACATGAAGGACCACGATTCTAGGAGGGTCGCTCAACTTATTGTCTTAGAGGAAGAAGGTACGTGCCATTTCTGGGACGTTATCAGAGCGACAAACTTTTGGAGATGCTTGAAGTATGCTAGGGTTCAAAGGTTGCACATATTTTTCAATCGTAGTTCATAAAGGCCCTCTTGGCACCATATGACTCACAGTGCACCTGGAGAATATGCTTAGGAAGAACCAAGTCATCGACACAGATATTGGTGTCTTCGTTGACTCTATTATCTTTCCTCAGGTGCCAATTGGACTCTGCTTGTCCATTCATTGTTGCTTGGAGTTGTGAGGATATATTATTGGAAGGGGAATTACCTCTTCAACAACTGCAATGAAACACTCGTAAGGATCAAGCAAGTATTTTGAAAGAACCATTATGTGTTGAATCAATTTCCATTAAGATTTTTTGTCGGTTTCATTTTTTTTAAGGATTTGAAATCCATTCATGCTAAATACATTATCTCTCATATTCACCTATTTTCAAATGATAGGTAACCTAGAGAGGTAGGGTGACGAGGTGCTTCTGTCATTTTCATAATACTAACTGAGAGAAGTTCCTGCAGAAATTGAAAGCTTGAAAGAGTTGATTTGCGATTTGTAGAACATATGGTGCTCCTAGTAGGAGGGGCTGACCCAAGTGTGGATTCTCACATTCTAGGTGATACGCGATGGAGCATTTGGCCATGTCTCACATTGATTTTTGTTGGTTTGTAATTTAGTCAAACTAGTAAGGTTAAGGGTTTAGTAATCAAATTATGAGCTATTTTTTTAATTCATAACGCATCACATACGAATATGAATACTTTATTCTTGTATTTGTGTGATTACATTATGTGTTGGAGGTTGTAACTGCATTATGGTTTGCATATGATAAGTGTTATGGGTGAATGAGGATAATGTCCCAATTTATTATGTGCTTATGATAGCCTGCATTTGTATGCTTACATGCATGGATGGCATTTTTCATGTCCTTACGTGGGTGAATGGCTCAATTTTGTGCTTATGATAGGCCTCATTTGTACTCGTACATGCATGGATGGCTCACAATTCTCACTGATTACCATGATTTAAAAATTAATTTAAGATACTTGAGCATGACAGTTATAGTTGAGTTTGGTAAATGAACAAGTTGGATTTAAGCCTTGCACTTTAACTTGAATTTCTCAGGACTAAATATAGTATTTCATACACCATGGGGAATATCCATAGTAGCATGGTGGGGAGGAGAAACCCGGAAACGTTATATGAGAACAAATAATTTTGCAATGTTGTTAAACAACATAAAACCTTGTAGTGTTGGGTGGAGTAGAGAGTAATGCAAAGAAATAACAACAAATTAACATGTTGATTCTTTTTAATAAGTATAAATGGTTAACCATCAATTGGTTACTTTTTTTATTGTGCCTATTTATTGACTAATGTCAAGATTAAATTTTTCTTTTATTTCATGTTGTGGAAGTTTCTCCAAAACTTAAGCTATTGATGAATTCTCTTGTGAGGGGACAAAGTCTCTATACCATGATTTAAAATTGGTTTCAGATACTTACACATGATAGACCTAGTTTTAGATGTTCATAGTAGAGCGGGAGGAATGAACAAATTTATAATAATTCGAATGTATTGTTATTGCAGTGGAATTTTGGATCATGGTTTTTTGTGGTGTGGTCAACATGTTTTATAGATATGAATGCAAGTGTAGAAAATGATGGGTAAGGAAAGTTGAGTTGTATGTTTTCTTCTTCCATACTATCATCATACTACTTTTCTCATATAAAAAAATAAATTATGAGTTGCATGATCGCTATGTGTAGTCTGTTCAGGGACCTAAATTAATAGAATGAATTTTATACTTATAAGAGATCTTAAGGAAGAAATGTTGAACCATTATGAGGTAACTAGAAAAGAAATAGATAAAATACAAGTGCTCTTTCCATAGATCATAGTCAAAATGAGGAAATATTAAAATAAAAGTATATAGATGGATTATATAAGTCATAGGAAATAAGTTCATGGAATTATATCAAAAGTATCCACAATCAATGGTTAATTAATTGGTTTCCAACATAGAACACATTATAAAGCTTTTCTGTACATGAAATTCCCATGAAGTATCATTAAGCTCATGAAAGATAGGGATTTGTACGTGTTTTCTGAAATTAGGCTTATGTGATCCATCTTCCATTAAGAATAGTCCTTTTGGTAGAAATCACATAGGACAAAATTTTGCCGACGCATTTCAAACAAGCTAGTGAGGTTCATCAAGAGGACCAGATAAAGATGTAGATCACGACATAGGCTTAAAAAGAGGGAAACGTAGAGACCAAATGATCATATAACAACTATTCTATGAGAATTAATATTTTAATAATGATAATTAAGATCAAATAATGTTCCTATAATGACTAATTATAACAACTAGTTTAAGAATAATAATATTATAATTATAATAATAATTAAGATAAAAAATTATAATAATCATATTAATAATATTAATTAAGAAAGATCTAAAAATGTAAACATCAATAATAAACAAGCAATCCAAGTCAACCAAATGTAGGGCACATACTCAAAAAATAAAGTTTAATAAATAAAATAAAATAAATAAATAGGAGTCAAGATCCTATAAAAAATATAATTAACTAAAGGAGACTAAAATTAAAAACAAAGAAATCAAAAGGGAGGGAATATATATAATATATATATATATATATATATATATATATATATAATATATATATATATATATATATATATATTACACTAAAGGTGAGAAAACTGATCAAAACAATATTGACCTTAAATGCAAATACCTATGTAGAAAACAAAAAAATCATAAATACAAATGTCAAACCTTAAAAACAAAAAAAATTTGCAAACAGAACCAAGCTAGAAGGACGAGACAGGGACCCAACTTCTCCTAATATTCCAGCCATCGTCTCTATTTAAATTATTGGGCCTTTTTTTGAATTCCAAGGCCTCCCTAAATTTACGATGATGGAAATGACTAACCTTGGCAATGACATGGGATTCCTCAATGCAGATGTGATGCCTAGAGTTTTCTGCATGTTCTGCCAAAGCTAAGTAGCGAGTCCTACCATACTTGATGTCATTTGCATGCTCATGAATCCTTTGATTAATCAACCGACCAGTCTCACCAATGTAGGGAGTCCCACAAGATCAAGGGATAACATAAACACCTTTCATATTTCTGGGGTACACAAGGTCTTTAATGAATCTTAGGGATCTTCAAATGGTATTTAGATGCCTAAAGGTTGAAGGACCCTTATGCTTCTTTCGGATCCTCGCAGTATTGTCTATAGTTGCTTGGATGAAATGGAGATGAACCCTAGAAAAATGATCCTTGGTCTCTTTCTTAAGCCTTAGGACCTTTTTCACCTCTGAGGAAAGCCTTAGTACACCAGTGTCTACTATACCCATTATTAAAAAAAACCCTCAAGAGGCGTGCTTTCTCTTCATTGAGTTGTTTATCATCAGAAACGCTTAAAGCTCTAGTCACTAAAGTATTGAGAACATCAAGATTTTTAGTCGGGAAATGATGAGAATTAGCATGAAGCTATTACTTTGTGTGAGTTTTCTTCCAAAAGACTTGATGAGAAAAAAATCCATCTTCATTCCTTGATAGGAGGACATCAAGGAAGGGAAAACTATTATTACTTTCAAATTCGATGGTCAACTTTACGAAATTAGGTTGATTATTAAGATGAAGGAAAAAAAGGTCCAACTCTTCCTTGCCATGGTAGAAAATGACACAAGTGTCATCCACAAACCTCTTCCACATCCTAGGCAGAAGATGAGGAGAGACAAAGGCACTTGATTAAAAATCCTCCATGAATAGATTAGCCACCACAGGGGAGAGGGGGGAACCCATGGAGACACCACGAGTTTGATCATAGAATCCCCCATCAAAGGCAAATAAAGTAGATGTAATACATATATCAACTAACTTTGTAGTATCAGGATCCGTAATACGCTTGATGACCTTGATGGCCTTGATGATATGTATATTAGTGTAGAGGGAGACCACATCGAAACTCACAAGCTTGTCATCGGGATCAAGCCTGAAATCCTTTAACTGAATGACAAAAGGAGTAGATTTCTTGACAATGCAATCTATATTACCTACAAGGGGCTTAAGATTCATTGCTAAATATTTAGAAAGATGATAAGTTAGCCCTCCTATCATCTTGAGAATGGGTCTGAGAGGAGCCCCTTCCTTATGGATCTTAGGAAATCGATAGATTCCAAGGGTAAGAGGGCTACTCTAAATGAACTTATGACTAAATGAGCTGAGCAGGATACTAGTATTTATATAAAGAGCGACACTAAGTTTCCTATAGCTCCCTCTATTCAGGAGATGATCCAACATCTTCCTCTTGTTATCCTTTTTATCAATAATAACTACAACACCAGCATTGTTGTCTTTGAGAACAACATTATCTTGTTATTGTTTAAGGACTTGACAACTTCAATTTCAAGCTTATTGATGTTGTTCTTGGGGGGGCTTTCCTTTCTAAGGAAGACCACATAGTCTTGTCTTATGATATCCTTAGTGACTTTTGATAAGCCTTTAATACCATATTCAATGTCACAGATGATATTGTCAACCACGATCTTTCTAGGAGTAATACCTTTATGCTAATTCTCATCATTTCATGGCTGAAAAGCTTGGTGTTCACAATAATTTAGCAATTGTAGTGTTGTACCTCTGAGATAGTAGTAGGTCAGATACCAATGCTAGAGCATCTAAAATAATTGTTTTGGTGTTTTTGGTTTTAGTTTTGGAAGACCAATGAATGAAGACAGATGTATAATTGAAATACTTAATTATTTGGGTTATATTAATATCTCTGCAAAGGGCTACTACAAGACTTTACACAATGATATAGATCAAAATAGTGGTGAGAATAAGACAACAAATAATATGATTACCATAGTTTCTAGACTATAAAACAAAACAATCATAAGTAGGAAGACCTTCTAAACTACGTTCCAAAGGTTCAAGGTAGTATACTTAAACTTAAACAAGATGTTGATGATTTATTGATTAGAGGGGATTAACTAAACAAACAGTTCATTAATTCATTCTCTGAATAGATGATCACTTCAGGAGCTTATAGGAATTAATGAAGACACAATTATTCCTACCTGGATATCTCTATAAGTATTAACCATATGAAGGAAGACATAATGATTGATAACTAGAAAAACATACAGGAAAACACAAATTGTGTAAAACGAGATTTAGGATCCTCTGCTTTGTATTAAGGTTCCAAAAAGACTGAGTACATTAAGTGTCTAGAAAAGCTCCCTTCAAAGGTGCAATCAGGTTCAAAGTAGAATTAACAGTCAAGATTTAACAAGCAATGAAAAATGAATCATGAACTTTGAACCCTTAATAACTCAAGAAGAGAGTTATTTATACAATAATGAAACTAAGGAAATATCCTAAAACTGATTAAGATTTATTCTAGGAAAGGAAAGACCTTCATACAAGAAGATAGGGGCAGTTGTTTAACTACTTCTTGTTTTCCCTTTTATTTAAGTTGTGTTGGCTTTGTTGTTTGATATCTTCCCTTTAATCTGCTAGATTGTTTGAATCCTTTGTGTTGGTTGACTCCTTCATTTTATCTTTAATCTGATACTCTTTAAACTTTGTGAATCTCCTTTAACCCTCTTTAGTAACCTTTACTGTTCCTTTTTACCTTTATAGTGCATTTGAGGTTTTTACTATGTTTTTCAATAGTAAATCACATTAGATTTTATGTTACGGGGTAAAGTAAATTGATATGATCTTCATATTTGTCTTTTAACTGTATGCAGGCTTTTTTCTCTATAAGCCTAGAGTAGAAGCTTTACTTGCAAAACACAAAGACTGTTAAAAAAAACAAGGGTGACAGAGAGGGAGGTTAATGACTTTATTGAGCTTGAGAGGCAACTAGAAGGAGTCCAAAGCGTATTGGAAGGTAAAATGATTATTTTATGGGTTGTATAGGCTTATGGAGGCTTCGCTGTGTAAAATAGGCAAATAGAGAAAAATGGCATTTTTGGCTTTTGAATGGAAAAACAGTTCATTTTTTGAATTATGGCACAATATGAATAGTGACTATTTTTTCGTTATGCGGGAGGCAATTTTTGTTTTCATCGCATCACTTATAAGGCATGGACGGTTTTAGGAGGGGGTCACCAGCAATAACTTGAGCCTAACACGTAGCAATGGAGGACGGTGGAATACCGCCTTTTGGGTGGCTAATGCTCTTCAGAGAGTCAACCCAAAATTTGCTGAGGGCTGTTGGATTTGAATGTATGGATCAGATGGTGATGAAGCGAAGAAGGAGTACAGAGGGGCTCAACGATCAGTTATGGTGGAAAATGGCTTTATTATGGGTTAAACTGAGATTAGCGGTTAAATGAAGGTTTTGGGCTATTTCTTTGTTAAAATTGTAAAAAACTTTTAGCAAATAAATTCTTCGCAAAACACATATGGTAGAATTGAAATTTTATGAACTTGGGCAGATAAATGTCATCGGGTCCAGGTTCATCGCATATCGCAATTGAGACTAAGAGGAGGAAGGCCCATTGCAAAGAATGTGATAAGGGCTCGATGCGATGTGGAAATATATCATGGTTAATACTGCGTCGGGTCTGGGTTCTCGTCGCATATCAGAGATCGCAATGGAAGATGGTTATTACTTTAGCGGGACTTGAAATGGAGGCGGATGCGATATGGCATGAATTATAATATATATTTTATTGGTTATGTTGCAATAAAAGATTGCAACGGCGGATGGTAATGCTAGGACAGAGACTTGCGATGAGGTGGATGCGATATGGCAATGAACTATAATATATGTTGCATCGGGTCTAGGCCCATCGCAATCGGAGATCCCAACGGCAAAGCGTTATGCATGTTGAAAGGGCTTGTGACCCACTCATGCAATACTTTATTAAATATATACTTTTTATAATAAAACTAAGGGTTTCAGGGTATT
Source organism: Pinus taeda (assembly GCA_000404065.3). Classification (NCBI taxonomy): domain Eukaryota; kingdom Viridiplantae; phylum Streptophyta; class Pinopsida; order Pinales; family Pinaceae; genus Pinus; species Pinus taeda. The sequence continues at coordinate 54,743 of APFE030972650.1, forward strand.
TACTAAAGGAGTTAATATATATGGGAAAAGGGACTTTAGGGGTTTAATACTATAGTTAGCGTTAATATGAAAATATGAGCGAAAAAGGGGAAATATAGGCGGAAAAGGGAAATACACTAAATATAAATCCTTTTAATAAGCTTTTTTCCTTCACATATATATATATCAATACTTAGGCTAAACAACTTTTGTGGGTTTTTCGTGTAAATGGGGACTTAACATGGGTTTTTCACTTTTCCTAGGCAAAAAGGGTTTTGACCTTAGGAGAAGGGGTTTTTGTGGAAAATGAATGAATATGAATGTATGAATGTGGGAAAGGGAAATTAGTGAATATAGGGATGAATGAAGATGAATGGGAAGTTAATTAATTTATCTTGTATACTTTCATTTGCTTTGTGTGATTGCATCATGGACATAGAAACATATGGTAAAACATGATAAATGTACATTTGTCTAATGAATCATCAAACTTTTGTAGCCTTTCTTCTACTTACTATTTGCTTATCCTATCATTTTTTCTTCAGTTAATGGGTGCATTTAATCTAGCAAACCCTTTTCCTTTTTTTTTCTTTTTTTACAAAAGCAAACTATCTAAATCTAACCTTATAAGCTCCAAGGGTTTAGATTAAATTTATGAGCACCTTATTATTCTCTACCTACCTACTCATCTCCCAAGATTAAACGGTTTGGCCAGATTTTTATTCTCTAACTATAACATCAAATTTAAAACATGAAGTAGTCGAGATTAAGAAGTTTGACTTTCATGGGTCATGGCATTTAAAACAAGCTGCACACAACCATTATTTTGCAGAAACAATAGTAGTGGCATTTAGACTTGCTCACTTTCAGATTTTATTTATTTTCTTTTCTTTCTAACCTAGCATTTTCCTTTTTATTTATTTTTTAGGACATCTAACCTAACATTTTCTTTGATATGGACATCATCATCAAGGCATATATATATTTTGAAAATACATTCTATTCACTATTATTATGTCCATATCCTAACTTAACATTTTTTCGAAAATATTTTTTATTTTTTTGAATATTTCATTCTACCTTATCAAAACCAAAAAATGCTACAACATTGGCTCCAACTAGGGATTGCTTTCTCCTATAGAATGCATAGAACTTGCAGATCCATGTGTGTTTTCCTTGGGCTATGGAGTCCTTGCTGTAAAGAAAATCACACTAACATCTTGAAAGGTAAAATAAAATCAACGTATTTACAATGAAAACTATTTCAACTTCATAGTACTCAATGTAATGTTTGAGAAACCTTCCATTTACATAATAAGTGGAATATAGCCTCTCAAGATTTTGCAGCATAAAAATGTTGTTACTCTTGACTTCAGCTATTGCTAAAGGTCCAAACCATAGATTGTCAAATTTTCCATGCTTTCCTTTCTCTTCTCCCCTAGCATCGCATCTTAGAACTAGATCACCTTCCTTAATGTCCCTCTCTCTGGCTCTTTTGTCAAACAGTGTCTTCATCTTATTTTGATATTTCATCAATTTGTATTGAACTTCATCTCTGTTTTCATTAAGTTCAATAATTTAATTTATTCTTCTTAAAAAACCATCAATTTCATTTGTAGAATCTTGCAAGAATTTTAAAACAAGGAAGGCCAAATTGGTAGTGAAAATTCCATCTTTCCCATAGACAAACTGAAATGTAGATTTGCCAGTTGGTCTCTTTGGAATAATTCTGTTTGCCCATACTGCATAAATCAAATGTGAATCCCAACTCTTCTTATGATCATCTAGAGTCTTTTTTATTACCTTTACCGGACTTTTGTTTGATGACTTTGCAAGGCGATTACCTTGAGGGTAGTATGGAGCTAAGTGATGTAACAAAATCTAATATTTCTTGCAAAAGTCAATCATTTTAACCCTAGCAAAATTTGTTGCATTATTAGTGACAATTTGAAGTGGGCAACCAAATCTAGATAAGATATTTTCCTCAATAAACTTAACTACTACTAAATTAGTAACATTTCTAACTGGAATTGCTTCCACCAATTTAGTAAAGTACTCTGTTGTAGGGAGGATCCATCTATGTTGATTACTTGAAGTGGGGTGAATCTCTCCAACAAAATCTAACGCCATTTGAGAAAAAGGTGCTCAAGCTATTGATGGAACAAATGGAAGAAATGCTAGTTTTTGTTTACCAACAAACATTTAACAAGGAACACAACCTCTGACATTTTACCCTACTTGTAAGAACAATGTGGGCCAATAAAATCCTCCCCTTAGAATATTGTATGTTGTTTCTCTCAAAGCATAATGTCCTCCACAAAATCTTGTATGAGACTGATCAATGATTCCTTCAGTTTTTGGTTCTGTGAAACATAATAACAAAACATTCTGTAGATCTTTCCAGTATAAATTTGCATTTATAATGCAGTACTTGATTGATTTTAACTTAATGGTTTTACACTGGGTTTTGGAGAATGATGTTGGGCATTCAAAATGAATCAATAAATTTACAATATTTTGATACCAGTTTGACAAAAAGAATTTCTCATCAATATGTATAGGACTGATCTGCTCTCAAGGGAGAGATTCTTGTGGATTCTCCCCTTCTAGATGAAAGGAAGGTTCTTGTGGATTCTTCCCTTTAGGATTAAGGGAAGGTTCTTGTGGATTCTCCCCTTCTATAAGGATAGAAGGTGCTTGTGTATTCTTCCCTTGTATTTCTAAACCAGAATTGATTCCAAGTACTTTGCAGTTGAATTCAGCTAGAAGCTTGGATAATGCTTGACCTTTTACTAGCATGGTAGTCCTGGTAGTTAGATCAAACTCTAGAATTTGAGTGATCCATCTACCTCTTTTCCCATCAGTTTCTGGTTGGGTTAGGGCAATTTTTATAGCATTATTAGGGACATAAGTAGTAATAGGTGAATGTAAGACATACATCTTGAATCATTTCAGGGCTTAAATGAGGGCATAGGCTTGCTTCTCAATGATGTCAAACTTAAGCTCAACATCTCTCATAACCCTACTAAAAAAGGCTATGGGTTGGTCATGGGAATGTTCATTTTTATGTAATAGAACAACAACGACGGTTGTTTCAAAGGAAAAAGAGAAAATACTAAATGGCTTAGTATAATCAGGACCGGCTAAGGCGGGAGCTTCATGGATAGCCTTTTCTATTTGTTCAAATGCATACCTAGAAGTGGGAGTCCATTTGACTTCATGGTATTTTCAGAGCATATCAGTTATATCCTTTACAATCTCTGCATAATTTGGAATAAACCTCCTTAGAAAATTAATCTTGCCTAGACAAGCTTGAATCTCCTTCTTGTTTCTAGGTAAGGTCAATGTTTCAATGGAAGATACTCATTTGGGGTCAATGACTACTCCCTCCTTTGAAATTATATGGCCCAAAAATTTTCCTTCTTTAACAACAAACAAGGACTTCTTAGTGTTCAATGATATTCCAAATTTTCTACACCTGTCAAAAGCCTTCATCAAGTGCTTTAGATATTTCTGATCAGATTTAGAAGAAAATATTTATGTCATCAAGTTAAATAACAAAAAATTTATTTACCTCACTCATAAAGGCTACATCCATAGCTCCAGCATTGGTTAATCCAAATGGCATCCTAGCATACATGAATGTACCCTAGGGTGTGGTAAAGGTTGTCTTCTCTACGTCTGTTGTATCAACATTCACCCGATTGTAACTTGAAAAACCATCAAGCATAGAAATTCTTTGTGCTCCTGAAACGATTTGAATTAATTAATCCATTTTGGGCAAAGGATAATTATCTTTTAATCATGCTTTGTTCAAATTTCTAAAACCCACACAGAGTCTTATTTCTCCATTTTTCTTTCTAACAGGAACTAGATTTGCAACCCAATTAGAATATCTAAGAGGGAGGATGATCTGAGCATCTAGCATTTCTTAATATCCCTTTCTGCAGTTGGTAAAAGGTCTGGACTTATCCTTCTAAGTTTCTGTTGATAAGGTTTTACTTCTGGCTTCAAAGGAATCTTACATTGTATTAATGAAGTATCATAGGTCTTTAGATCAGCATAAGTCCCAGCAAAAACATCCTTATAATTTTGCAGTAACTTAAGATATTGAGCTTTGATCTCAGGGTCTAGAGATGCACATATTTTGATGTTTTTGATATCTTCATCAGTTCCAATGTTAATCTCTTCTATGTCATCCTCCGAAGAAATGGACTGAGGGTTTTAGAGGATATCATTTTGATCAATCAATCTTTCTAAAGGAATGAGTCCTTTCGGAATAAAATTATTAGATAATTTAATAATGTCATGATTTGCAATTTGGGTTTTAAAATCTGAAGTATCATTTCCATCCGCATTTTCATTTATTTCAGTTCTATCTTCATCAATTTGTAGAAATTAAAAATCATCTATTACCTACGAAAATGATTTCAGTTGTTCATCATCTTCAAATATTGGCAATGTTTCAGATTATCTGGGACATATGGCCTATATTTGACTTGTATCTGATAGAGGACATCATTATGATCAGGAATTTTAAAATAGCTATCAAAGACAACTAAGGCATCTGCATGATTATTCTGATCTCTGGGAATATGAGTCAACTTAAAAGCATCAAAGAAGTTTTCAACTAAATCCCATACTTCATTTCAGTAGGACCTTAGTCTAGGGTGCTTGGTCTGGTAAGCATTTCTTACTTTCTTAACAATAAGTTCTTAATCAGTAAAAACACTTAAGTTTTGAACTTTTAAGTTTTTGGCTAGTTGCAATCCTAAAAGGAAAGCTTCATATTCAGCCACGTTATTTGTAACTTCAAAGTCTAATTTACATGATTGGGTTATATTTTCTTTTTTAGGTGAAGTTAAAACTACTCTAGCTCCTACCCCATCTTTTGTGCAAGAGCCATCAAAGAACGGTTTCCAAATATGAGTTTGGTTTGGTTCAGGATTTTCAACTACTTCTTCAATTTTGAGTTAAGTTTTATGTTGGTTTGAAGTGAGTTGAAAACAACCAAAGTCTTGATCTATTGCATAAATTGGATAGTTTCATGGCTGGTAAGTCTTACAAATAGTATGTACAAATATTTCCTCTCTATCTAATCTTAATTGCTCTCCTCCATAAACAGGAATAGTAGCATATGACATATCCATTTGTAGTGTCGCCCCTAATTTGGCATATCAAGACCTAGAAAGTAGCATTCCAAGCATGGGATGGATATCTATGGCAACAATGTCAAGTACTACACTTTTCACTCGAATTTGGGCAACAATAACCACTAGATTCTTGATCAATCCTAAACAGGGCACCCTTTTAGAATCAAAGGTGTACAGGTCATGGTAGGATTTAGTTATGTCAAGTTTCAAATGGTCCATGATAGATTTTGACATAAGGTTGTGTGATGATCATGAATCAAGCATAGAATTATACAACATGGAATCATTTGTTTTAAGAGTTACATATAAAGGAGGCACTATCTCATATATCATGTCTCAACTAGGGCCAAAAGCTAATGCTGGTTTTTCATCTTGCAGACTTATGACATCACCTTTAGCATCAATGGAGGTATTTTGTATCCATTTTGTGACTTGGCTTTTGTAACCAGGGTTTTTAGAAAGTTCTTATAATGGAATTGGGATCTTAAACCTCTCTAATTATTTTTCAACTCTAATGGTAGTCAAAATGTTCTTACCAGTTTGGGTAGTATCAATTGACTAATCTAAGGGCTGAATAAGAGTGGTTTGAGCTTTAGCAGTTTTGGTACATGGTTCAATGGTTGGAGTTTCCTTTGGAGGTCTCGCAGCACCAGGTCTAGGCCTAAGATCATGCCTCTTGTTTAATTCTGCAATTAAAAATTAAGAGAAAGCATGATATTTTGAGACTTGTGAAGCTTCCTGATCTTCTTGAACCTGATTCTGTTGTGAGAGAGGAATGATGGCTATTGGGAATCCATACTATTAATATCTTCATTAATTGTCATAGTATTATCATTAGGTTGTTGGTCATCTATCAATAGGGGAGTAGGAACCTGTTCATCATTGCTAGGTCTCTGAAGAATTTGTAGTGGTGGATTTCTTTTACACTGACCTTGATTTTGGTTTTGAGGTCTAGTAACTATTTGTTGTATTGTTCTAGGTTGGGTCTCAATCTTTGAAATCCTATTTGATAGGTTTCTGATAAGAGATGTTATTTCATCTATTTTTGAGTCTTCTGATTTAGTCTTAGAGGAACTAGAGGCTTCTTGAACAGATTTGAGTTCTCATTGGGCCTTTTCCTCCTTATGTTTTAAAGAAGTTGAGGTTGCCCTATTTTCTTCTACTTCTATAGCGTTTTTTTGAATCTATTCAAGAGTTCTTGAAGTTCTCTCTCATAGCATAACAACAAATTCATCATCAAAAGCTTTAGAAAATCTAGACTCAACTGTTTCTATAGGAGGCTTACAATCAGTAGACATTTTGTGATAAAGTTTATTAAATCTTTTGATAAAATCTGATACTGGTTCACCGAAGTTCCTTTTAAGCTCTTCAAATTCTGTGAGGATGTAAAGAGGATCCTTTTTCACACACCATTTATTTTTAAATATGGTTGTAAGCTCTTTCCAATTTCTAATGGTAGCTATTGGTAATTGCCAAAACCGAATCCTCACATTTCCTTCAAGTGACTGCACAAGCAATCTCATATAAACATTTTCTTGTTCAATATTTATCTTGTCTGCAAAGTCTAGGAAATCTTGAAGATGATACTAAGCTGAGGGACCAATTTCTCCATTATACTTGGGAAGGTATTTTAAGTATCCAACTAGGAATGCATCAAGGTTATTAAGCAAGACTAAGGCAGCATATCTAACATGTACAATAGGTCGGAAAGCCATGACAGCAGATGGTGTATGAGGTTCTTTAGGTATATGAGGTGCTTGAGGTGTATGAGGTTGTCTAGGTGGAGCATGAGGTGTTTCTGTGGATGTAGAGGATGAATAAGAAGTAGAGGAAGAAGATGGTGATTCAGGGGTTGATGGACTAGTTGGAGGTGAAGGAGGAGATGAAGGAGGAGATCTCCTGAAAGACTTCAAAGGAGCCCTAAGAAATAACCTTGGGACCTGTAAAGGAATACCTTCTTTTGTTTCAAAGAGAGTATTGGAATATATAGAGAAGGTCTCCTCATATTGTTTAGAAGAATAAGCTTCAGGTCGATTAAAAATGGAAGGAAAATGATAGGTGGTAGGGGATATGAAATATATGGGCTTAGTAGATTGACACCCAAATTAGATTTAGTTTCAGGTGGTCTTGGTGGTAGTGTAGGTACTGGATGAGATTCTAATGAATGAATAAGGTAGGTTGACTTAAAATCAACTACTTTATCTAGAAGTCCAGTAACCCTAGGTGATAAATGGGAGTAATCAAGATCAGTTGGGATATTGCTATAGGGGTCTTATTATTCAGACTGTAGGACTAAAGTGGAAGAAGAAGATGGTTGGTGTCCCCTTTTGGAACTAGAATTTCTCATAAGCCTTTCAGGATCTGACAAAGGTTTAACTATGTCAACTTCTGAACGAGATCTGGTATCTTTATAAGGTGCCAGCTTGGGAGTGTGGAGTCGCCTAGGTGAATGATTTTAACCTTTCTAGTCCCTTTAATCACCTTTGAAGGAAAATAATTAATGAATATTGTTGTCCCAAGGGAAACTTAAACGAAATTCGAATCCCCAGCAACGTTGCCAGTCTAATGTTGTACCTCTGAGAGAGTAGTAGGTCAGCTACCAATGCTAGTGCATCTAAAATAATTGTTTTGGGGTTTTTTGTTTTAGTTTTGGAAGAAAAATGCATGAAGACAGATGTAGAATTGAAATACTCAATCCTTTGGGTTATATTAATATCTCATCAAAGGGCTGCTATAAGACTTTACACAATGATATAGATTAAAATAGTGGTGAGAAGAAGAGAACAAATAATATGATTATCACAATTTCTAGACTATAAAATAGAACAATCATAAGTAGGAAAACCTTCTAAACTATGTTCCAAAGGTTGAAGGCAGTATACTTAAGCTTACACAAGATTCTGATGATTTATTCATTAGAGGGGATTAGCTAAAAAAAAGGTTCATTAATCCATTCTCTTACTAGATGATAACTTCAGGAGCTTATAGGAATTAATTGAGACACAATTAGTCCTACCTAGATATCTCTATAAGTCTTAAGCATATGAAGAAAGACATAATGATTGATAACTAGAAAAACTTACAGGATAACACAAACTGTGTAAAACCAGATTCATAATCCTCCGCTTTGTATTAAGGTTCCAGAAAGACTGAGTACATCAAGTGTCTAGAAAAGCTCCCTTCAAAGATGAAACTAGGTTCAAAGTAGAATTAATAGTCAACGCTTAACAAACAATTAACAATAAATCATGAACTTTGAACCCTTAATAACTCGAGTAGAGAGTTATTTATACAATAATGAAACTAAGGAAATATCCTAAAGATGATTCAGATTTATTCTAGGAAAGGAAAGATCTTCATACAAGAAGATAGGGGCACCTGTTCAACTGCTTCTTGTTGTCCCATTTATTCAGGTTGTGTTGGCTTTGCTATTTGATATTTTGCCCTTTAAGCTACTAGATTGTTTGAATCCTTTGTGTTGGTTCACTCCTTCATTTGATCTTTCATCTGATACTCTTTAAACTCTGTGAATCTCCTTTAACCCTGTTGAGTAACCTTTACTGTTTCTTTTTACCTTTACATTGCATTTGAGGTTTTTACTGTGTTTTTTAATAGTAAAACAATTTAGATTTTATGTTACAGGGTAAAGTAAATTGATACAATCTTCATATTTGTCTTCTAACTGTACACAGGCTTTTCTCTCTATAAGCCTGGAAAAAAAAGATTTACCTACAAAACACAGAGACTGTTAAGAAAAGTAAGGATGATAGAGAGGGTGGTTAATGGCTTTATTGAGCTTGAAAGGCAATTAGAAGGAGTCGAGAGCATATCAGAAGGTAAAACGATGGTTTTATGGGTTTCAAAGGCTTATGAAGGCTTTGCTGTTTAAAACAGGAAAAACATAGCAAAATGGCGTTTTTTGCTTTTAAACGGAAAAACAGTTCATTTTTTGAATTATGGCGCAATATGAACAATGACTATTTTGTCGTTATGTGGGAGGTGGTTTTGGTTTTCATTGCTCTGCTTATAAGGCATCGACGGTTTTAGGAGGGGGTCGCTTGAAATAACTTGAGCCTAACATGTAGCAATGGGGGATGGTGAAATACCACTTTTCGAGTGGGTAACGCTCGTACAGAGAGTCAACTTTAAATTTTCTGAGGGCTGTTGGATTTGAATGTATGTAATCAGATGGTGATGGAGCGAAGAAGGAGTACGGAGGGGCTCAATGATCAATTATGGTGGCAAATGGATTTATTATGGGTTAAACTAGGATTAGTGGTTAAAAGGAGGTTTTGGGCTATTTGTTTGTTAAAATCATAAAAACCTTTTAACAAAGATTTTTTTTGCAAAACACATATGATGGACTTGACATTTTATGAACTCGAGTAGATAAATGTTGTTAGGTCTTAGTTCATTGCATATTGCAATCAGGGCTAAGCGGAGGAAGGCCCATCGCAAAGGAATGCGATAAGGGCCAGACACGATCGGAAATATATCATGGTTAATACTACATTGGGTCCAGGTTCTCATCACATGTTGAAGATCGCAATGGCAGAGGGTTATTTCTTTAGTGGGACTTGCGATGGAGGTGGGTGCGATATGACATGAATTATAATATATATTCCATCGAATCCGTCGCAATTGGAGATCACAATGGCGGAGGGTAATGCTAGGACATAGACTTGCGATGAGGCGGATGTGATATGGTAGTGAACTATAATACATGTTGCATCAGGTCATGGCCCATCGTAATCAGAGGCTGCAACAGCAGAGGGTTATGCACGTTGAAAGGGTTTGTGACCCGCCGTTGTGATATTTTATTAAATATATAGTTGTTATAATAAAACTAAGGGTTTCAGGGTATTTAATAAAGGATTTAATATATATGCAAAAACGGACTTTAGGGGTTTAATACTATATTTAGCGTTAATATGAAAATATGAGCGGAAAAGGGGAAATACAAGGGAAAAGGGGAAATATAGGTGGAAAAGGGAAATACACTAAATATAAAGCTTTTTAATAAGTTATTTTCCTTCATATATATATATATATATATATTATATATATATATATATATATATCCAATGCTTAGGCTAAACAACTTTTGTGGGTTTTCCCGTAAAAGGGGATTTAACATGTGTTTTTAAACTTTCCCTAGGCAAAAAGGGTTTGAGCTTAGGAAAAGGTGTTCTTATGGAAAATGAATGGACATGAATGTATGAAGGTTGGAAAGGGAAATTAGTGAATACAGGGATGAAAGTAGACGAATGGGAAGTTAATTAATTGATCTTGTAGACTTTCATTTGCTTTGTGTGATTACATCATGGACATAGAAACATATGGTAAAACACGATAAATGTACATTTGTCCAATGAATCATCAAACTTCTGCAACCTTTCTTCTACTTACCCTTTTCTTATCTTATCATTTTTTCTTCACTTAATGGCTGCATTTAAGCTAGAAAACCCATTTCCTTTCTTTTTATTCTTACAAAAGAAAACTATCTAAATCTAACGTTATAACCTCCAAGGGCTCAGATTAAAATGATGAGTACCTTATTGTTCTCTACCTAACTACTGATCTCCCAAGATTAAAAAGTTTGGCCAGATTTTTGTTCTCTACTATAACTTCAAATTTAAAACATGAATCAGTCAACATTAAATAGTTTGACTATCATGAGTTGTGGCACTTAAAACAAGCTGCACACAACCATTATTTCATAGAAACAATAGTAGTGGAGTTTAGACTTGCTCACTTTCAATGTTTATTTGTTTTCTTTTCCTTCTAACCTACCCTTTTATTTTTCTCTTTATTTTTTAGGACATCTAACCTAACATTTTCTTTGATATGAACATCATCATAAAGATATATATTTAAAAAAAAAACATTTTATTCTCTATTATTATGTGCATATCCTAACCTAAATTTTTTTTCAAAATATCTTTTATTTTTTTGACTATTTCATTCAACCTTATCAAAACGAAAAAATGCTACAACATATAGCTTTAAGGGTTTCTAATGATAAATATCTCAATGAGGAGAAAGCACACCTCTTGAGTGTTTTCTTTAATAATGGGTATAGTTGACACCAACGTACTAAGGCTTTCCTCAAAGCTGAAAAAGGTCCTAAGGCTAAGAAAGAAACCAAGGATCATGTTTCTGGGCTCATCTCCCTTTTATCCAAAGAACTCTGAACATGATTGCAAGGATCCTAAATAAGCATAAGGTTCCTTCAACCTTTAGGCCTCTAAATACCATCTGAAGCTCCCTAAGATCCATTAAAGACCCTGTGAAACCCAAAAATATCAAAGGTGTTTATGCTATTCCCTGCTCCTTTGGGACTCCCTACATTGGTCAGACTAACTACTCGATTAATCAAAGGATTCATGAGCATGCAACTGACATCAAGCACGGTAGGACCCACTCATCTGCTATGGCAGAATATGTATAAAAATCTCGGCATGACATATGCATTGAGGAAGCCCATGTCATTGCCAAGGTAAGTCATTTCCATTATCGTAAATTTAGGGAGGCCTTGGAAATCCAAAAAAGGCCCAATAATTTAAATATAGATGATGGTTAGAATATTAGCAGAAGTTGGGTCCCTCTCCTGTGCTCCTTGTTTATTTTTTTTTGTTATATGATTTTGACTCATTAATCAAGTCTTAAGTGCTCTTTATATATATGTGTGTGTGTGTGTGTGTGTGTGTGTGTGTGTGTTGTGGTGTTTGTGTGTTCTATGTGGTTTTTTTTATATATATATTATTTTTTATAATTAGTATAAATTATTTATTTTATTTCAACCTAGCTGTTATAGAGATATTATTTGATCTTAATAATAATTATTAATGAATTTTTACGTTAATACTACCCATTTATAAATAATATAATAATTATATTATTTACACTCCTTTTTGATTCTTTGTTTTAATTTTAAGTCTTGTTTAATTATTTTTGTTCTATAGGATCTGTGACCTCATATTAATCATGTATTGACTCTATTTATATTTATTTTAAATTGGTTTTATTTTTATTTTTTGAGTCATGTTCCATGTGTTTGGTTGATTGGAATGTTTGTCTTTTTAAGTTATACTTTTTTCGACCTTTATTATTTAATATTAATATTACTTTACTTATTTATCTTAATTATTGTTATAAATTATAATATCATTCTTCTTAAACAACCCATTATATTAGTTGTTATAGGAATATTATTTGATATTAATAATCATTATTAAAATACAATTTTCATAAACTAGTTGTTATATGATCGTTTGGTCTCTACATCATCCTCTATTTAAGCCTCTGCCATGATCTGCATCATCATCTGGTCCTCATGATGAACCACACTAGCTGGTTCGAAACACGTCAGCAAAATTTTCTACTATGTGATTTCTACCAAAAGGACTCTTCTTATTTGTACGTGGTATGAGATTAGGTATTTTTGTACTTAATATTTTTGTTGATTGATGCATCTACATGTAATGATGCAATCCATTTTGGAATGTGGTTTTGTTGCTAGTTGAGCCATTTAATTCACCTTATTGGGATAATGCTTCAAGTAACGCTATTGGAGGGAACTAAAGCTTACAAGGTTATTATTCAGATATTTAGTAGAAATATCCATATTTAATTAGACATGCATAGTTTGGAACCTACAAGTTCTTTTGAGGAAAACAATATCTGAATAATTGTAACTAAGATAGATAAGAGGAACACATTATATTCCAATCTAGCTAGAACTAGGGTTAGAGTTGTCAAGTGAATGCATAAATGCAATACAACTCACTGTATGCATGTTGGAGAAGACATCATACGTTAATAAATTATGACTCTAATAAGACAGTCAATGGGACTAACACCAAAAGTACATCTAGTGTAAATACATAATGGGAGAGTAAAATAAACTCCTAATGCTTCTTGATTAATAGTAGTAAGACATTATTAAATACAAGTTCAAGGGCACATTCACAAGTGTCAATTATTATAATTGAAAGTATGCAACCTCTAACTCCACAACCTTGATGTGCAAAGATGACTTCCATTAGTAGTATCTCACAAATAGGGACATTTCAAATCTTCAACAAGAAGAAGATGCTTCCAGTAGAATAATGGTAGATCTTACAAATGTACTTCTTATGGGAAGTAATATGATTAAAATGATCTATGTGCTTCAATTGTATTGATGGGTAAGTGGTGTTGGTAATCAAGATTGTTGTGTACAAATATAATTGGATTTGATAAAATGATATCTAACAACCTATTCAGATCAATTGATAATCATACCACCTTAGATGCATATTTTGTACCACTACTTCCTACCAAGAAATATTGGGGCCTTCTACCTGTCACATTGCATTAATAGTGTTGTCTAGTCTTTATTGTGGCAACATAACAATTGTTGCATATATGACGTGGGATTTCATGTTAATGAATTTGCTAATTGATAAATGAGTTTTATTCCCTTGTCTTCCAGTGGTGATTTAATGATTTAGGGAGAGCTTTCAACATGTAAATGACATAGGATGACACCTTGGTACACATAGTGCATAATAGCATAGAGGGTGTGGAATTGATAACATTGTAACCCTCATTTATGATTCATGTATAAATGAATTTACATGCATATTGATTGCTCAATTAGTTTTGGATATACATGGAAATATTCATAGCCAACTAGGTGTTGGGAGTAGTGTTAAAAAGGAGAAAACATGAATTCATATGGTATAACTAGGTTATGTGCGGTGTACTTTTGAGTACCAAACAATTATTTTCTTGGATAACGACAAGGTTAAGATTGTTATTAAACGTAAAATATAATATTGAATGCCATACTAGATTAGCTATCAAAATCTCTTTATGATTGGGCAAAGGTCATATTCTATTGTTATTAAAACATGGCCAAAGGGATAGATTCAATCACCAAAACTCAAATTTAGTGGCATTGTAAATTTGTATTATGAGTAATTACATCTTTGTCGTCATTTTGCTGATTTTTTCATACATCCACAAGATACATGGAACGGATTAGCTAAAGAAAATCACTTGAATACTTTGACATAAAATATTTTAGTTATGCGCTCGTTGTAGAAGGTGAGCAGGTCCATGAATTACTTTTTCTCTAATCGACAAACCGAGCATTGTTTGATTGGACTTGCCTAAAGATAGTGCGAATAAATAAAGGAAATTTTTACATTGAGATCATGTTATGATAATAATACTAACATTGTTGAAAACATGTGGATCATGTATATGTTGTGCATATGAGGCTATGGACATTAAGTATTGTGTACACATTGTACAGGGTAGTATTGTGTGCATGTGGTACAAATAGTACTGGTGTGGAGTATTTCATGATGTTGTATGACATGTATAATTGTATGTGTGTGATGTACACATGGTTGAGGAGAAGGCACTGGGTGATTGCTTGGTGTGTCAACCGATCCATAGTGCATACAGAGGTAAGACAAAGGTGCAAAATAAGGATTGATTAAAAGATAAGTATCGGCATTTTAGTTCAGTTCTAATATACATATGATCTATGATTCTAATCTATAATGATTCCATTTAATCTATGATTGGGGTTATGATGGTTAAATATGGTTTATGGTTTTGATGGTTATGTTTAAAGCTAACCTAATGTGATATTTTATACATATTGATTGGTTAAATGTGCTAGTTTGACATGTCGCGACTAATGCAGGGAAAGTGCAAGAAGCAAGTGTTCAGAAGGAACACAAATGCATTGGAAGAACATGAATTTCTTCCTATTATTTAAATATAATGAAAATGAGGAATCATAGTTAAATGGTAGGAAATATTAACCCATATTTACTCAAATAGTAGTATTGTTATATCAAGTTATGACATTAACTATGGTAAACAAAATTTAATTTTGTTTTTATGACATCTAAATTCTCTCACATAATTAATCGAACAAATGTTACAAGTAGAAATTGAAGGAGAATTATGGTAGAACTCCTTTGTAACTTATATATCAGAATATCTAATTCAGGTGGCAAGGCCATGGGAACCTGAAAATTTAGACAAAGCTTCCTGTGAATTAGGAAATAAATTGTAAGATGCATTAATACAATGAGGATAGTGT
Source organism: Pinus taeda (assembly GCA_000404065.3). NCBI lineage: Eukaryota > Viridiplantae > Streptophyta > Pinopsida > Pinales > Pinaceae > Pinus > Pinus taeda. Next base: position 69,983 of record APFE030972650.1, read on the forward strand.
AAATTTAAGTAGGGGAGTATGTCACAACCCTTCATTGTATTTAACAATTTGTTACTATCATGCTAGACCTAAGCTAAGACTAAGTTGTAGCAGAAAAGCTAGGTCTGAGGTGTAACAATGAAAGTAAATACATTTTTATTAAATAAATAAAGATAATTTAATCACTTGGAAAATGATACACCAAGAGATGACCTTCTTTCCAAATGAAATACCATTGGCGAACGAGAATGGATAACTTTTTCATGATAAGACTTGTAGATCTAATTATAGATAAGATTAATGGAATGGGAGATAAATATTAGTTAAGCTACTTAGCTGCAAAAAGATGTTAATTTTAAGAAAAACATAAAATCCTTGTGGGAGAGAAGGGCATGATTTTATGAGGAAAAGCCTCCCAGGTGAGAAAGGCGATCTTTTCTCGGAAAAGCATAGGCAAATGAATAAAAAGACCCATAAAAGTGGGATTTCACTAAGGAAAACATATCATGAAAAAGGTTATTAAATACCCATTGAAGATATCAACAGTAGGCATTTGACCCATCGCAAGAACTCTTAGCCCAGGGGTGAATTGGAGGAAGTCAGTTCTAGTTTGGGTGGCGATGCTCGATTTTCCATGTCATAACCTTTCAACTATGTTGGTTTGATTCAATTGCATAGGATGATATATATGTTGGCTCCATACTCTTTATGTTATATAATATTTAAGCATATGACTATATTTTCATGTCTTATCATTGTTTATAAGATGATTGAATACTTGTGCATGTGATAACTAGTGAATATTAATTTAATCAAAGTTAAATTTAATGATTGGAGCCTAGTAGATGGTTGTCAGTATTGGGCCAAGGAGGTATGTGACATCATGTATAGTCTTGAATGGTCCTTTATATGTACATTGGTGTCACCTTGAAAAAGCAAATTTTAAATAGCCTTAAGCTACACCAATGCTCTACCTAGGCTATGGGCCCCATCATATTTATTCCAAAATTTTGCGTCTAATTTTAAGTTATGAGAGAGTAAGAAGATATGAAAAATAATATATCTCAAAAACATATTATTAAAATTAGGTTGACCTCTTATGACATAATTGTGAAGAATAAATTGATGCTAACAAGTTTAACTAATGACAAACACCAAACAGGTCGATTTTCTTTCAATAGTAATTTACTAAATGTTAAAAAATAATTAAAAAAAATATGTACAAAACAGAAGATGGAAATAGGTTCTAAATTTCATGATCTCTTTCATCAAACTGAAAAGATAAAATATTGTCTTTTAATATTTCATTATACAACATGGAAAATAGGAACACAGAAGTAAGGGCTAGTTTACAAAGAAAAGGTAAATTTGATGAAATATGACTGCAAACCCGTAGGAAATGAAAAATTAAAATGCCAACCTTATATCTTGACAATTTAATGGTTGCGATAATAGCAAAAAGGAAATTTTTGTGTGTCTTGGAAATAGTCCCCACCATTAACTCGACCAAAATTATGTCAATCAATCCATTTAAATCCCATTCCTCCCCATCACAATAGGTTGTAAGTAAACTATTAAGTCCATGGAAGTTATCCTCGTTGGGATGAAAAAAACTCAAAATATGTAGAAATAACATTATGCAACAAGATATTGATGAGATAATACCATATAGATAATAATCATAGTAAACACATAACAAGCTAACTATGAATTTGAATTAGTAGACCAATTATTGTTTCATGAACTAGAATTTTTTCACAAATATAATCGAAAAACTATTTTCAAAGTTCTCAAATGGCCTCTACCATAAGGCATTTTGTGGAAGAAACCTAACCACATTTTACTTTTGAGTATGAGATAGTGACTCTCAAGGGACAAGTGGACACACATAGTCAACAGTCAATAATACAATCATGAATCACTTCAATATGGAAGGCTAGGGATATAGGTCACATATTCCCTTCTTCCAAATCACCAATTGTTTTCTTATCCCTGGTTATAAAAAAACTATGGAAGGCATAAGCGTAAAGATGATGGGATTAATACAAATGTACAGTTGTGGTGCTAAGTATAGTCCCGTGTTGGGTAGGAAGTGCATCATGCATGTATGATGAGTCAATAGACAATATTCAAAATTTTCATTGCAATAGAGAAATGTTAGCTACCAAACGAGACCTCGAAGTCCCTACAAGGTACCTAAAGTGGGAATTCCAATGATTTTGACTAAATAATCATAAAAGAATCTATTACCTCCCTAGAAAAATATATGGAGGATACAATAAATTAAACACATGTTTATATATTATCTATGTGCACATTCCATATCCTAACTTTATCCAAAACCAAATGCCATAATCTAAATGGATATGTCAATATTGTGATGTTTGAAGCTTCCTGCAATACTAGGATGACTTTTTATACCAAAATCACATGAGGAATTTATACCTATCACCTACATGGAGTTGCTTACCTCGGTAGAACTACACAACGATAGAGAAATAAACTCCACCACTGCTTCATTTGTTGGACAGTGACTCCACTTTGGAGCTGGCTATTTCTCATCTTCTTCATCATACTTGAAGACCAATTGAAACTGAGCAAGTTCTGAGTTCTCCCTAGTTACAACTTTTGTTAACATATTTTCAAGATTTTGGCTAGTGTGTATCTTTTCCAGCTTCAACTATCCATCTTCCAACGTTGAGCATATGAAATGGTACTTGAGATGTATATGTTTAGTATTCGAATGAAATGCAGAGTTCTTTGCAAGATGTATGGCACTCTGGCTGCCACTGTATAACTTTCCAAATTCCTGCTTCTTACCTAATTCATCCAGAAACGTTTGTAACAAAATCATTTCTTTACTAGCCTCTACAGCAACAACATACTCTGCTTCTGTTGTTGAGAGTGCAACAATAGTTTGTAGTTTTGAGACTGAGCTAACAGTTGTTCCACCTACAGTAAACACATACCCTGTTGTGCTCCTCTTGTTATCTCTATCACCCGCCATATCTGCATCAAAATTTCCATGTAGAAAAATGTTTGAACCACCAAAGCATAATGCTTGATTTGTGGTACCTCTCAGATATGTGAGAATCCACTTCACCGCCATCAAATGTTCTTTTCTTGGATTGTTCATGTACCTACTTACAACTCCCACTGCATGTGGAATATCAGGCCTTGTGCAGACCATTGCATACATTAAGCTTCGAACTGCTCATGCATATGGAACTTTAGACATATGAGCAATTTCTGCCAGAGTCTGTGGACACTCCCCCTTAATTTGAAATGGCTAGCAAAAGGTATACTAACTAGTTTTGCATTCTACATATTAAACCTTTTCAACACCTTTCCTATGTACTGACTTTGAGATAATGTTAATTTATGATTCTTCCCGTGTCTAGTTATTCTCATACCAAGGATTTTTTTTGTAGCAGCCAAATCCTTCATTGCAAAAGAGTTTGCCAATTTTGTGTCTGTCATACTAGTCGGCTTCTTTGTTTTTCCTCTCAATGCTTGTTACATATCTCTTTGGTACAAATAATCTTCCATCTGCATCTTCCTTAGCTGGTAGCTTTGGCCGTTAAATTTTTCAACCCTAAACCTACCATCTTCTGCCATTGCTCCCACTCGAACTATGAAACCTTCTCCCCTATGAGTTTATAATCCAAATAGACCTTTGGCTCTGATAGCAGTCAGTTAAATTTTGTATGCGTAACCTTTGATGATGAAGTTAGGGCTCTGTTATTTTTGTGCTCATTTCCAGAAAGTTGGAATGGTTTAGTTATGGCCATTAGTAACTATGTCTCTGGATCTAGTACTTTAAAGTTTGATGATGTTATCACTGCAATCCTTAGAGAGAAAATGCGATGGAAAGCTCCGGTGAGACATCAGGTAATGCTTTGACTACAGAGACTAGGGGAAGAAAAATGGAAAGAGGAAAGAGCCCTGGATATTGCAGTAAGTCAAGAAAATGCAGATCCAAGTCCAGATCATGGATAGTGTGCTGGAAATGCGGGATGAAAGGATGCCTGAAGAAAGATTGCAAGTCTTGAAAGGGAAAAGAAGGAGACGCGCAACAAGAAAATAATCATTAAGCGAATGTAACAGGTGATGTGTTGCAAGATGCTTTGATTCTTTCATTAGAAAATATTATTGATGCCTAGGTGGTAGATTCAGGGGTGTCATTCTATGCCACACGTGATACGAAACATTTTTATGATTATGTTCAAGGAGATTTTGGACAAGTTCGGTTGGGTGATGATAAACCTTGTAAAATCATTGGAATGGGTACAATTTTCATAAAACAGAAAAATGGAAATTAGTGGGTATTGAAGGAGGTAAGGCATGCTGCAGATATGAATAAAAATCTGATTTCAATAGGGGAGTTGGGAGTTGAAGGTTGCATAACTACTTTCACAGATAAAACCTGGAAGGTCACTAAAGGATCCATGGTAATAGCAGAAGGAGTAAAGGTTGGTACATTGTATTTATGCAATGGTATTTATAATTATGTTAATTCTTTAATCTCTACAAGAGAAGATATGACATTATGGAATCATAAGCTCAGGCACATGAGTGAGAAGGGGATGCATATTCTTCACTCAAGAAATTTGTTGTCAGGTTTGATGAATGTTGATTTAAAATTTTGTGATAATTGTATTTATGGAAAACATAAGAGAGTCAAATTCCTTAGAGTTAGGAAAGAAAAGAAGAGTGAAAAATTAGAGCTTGTGCGTACAGATGTATGGGGACCTGCTCAAGTATCATCTCTTGATGGCTCTCGTTATTATGTTACTTTTATTGATGATGCAACCAGAAAAACCTAGATTTATTGTATTTGAAATAAATTTGATGTATTTGATACTCTCAAGAAATGGAAAGCCTTGGTTGAAAATGAGACAAGAAAAGTCTTAAAGTCTCTCAGATCAGATAATGGATTGCAGCAAAGATTTTGATAGGTACTATTCAGAGAATGGAATTTGTAGAGAGAAGATAGTTCCAGGAACACCACAAGAAAATGGTGTGTTAAAAAGGATGAACAGGCCAATCATGGAGCATGTAAGGTGCATGAGATTGCATGCAGGATTTCCTTTACAATTTTGGGCAGATGCTGTAGATACTATTGTTTATCTAATAAACAGAGGGCCTTCAAGCTCTTTGGATGGTGGTATTCCAGAGGAGGCATGGATAGGTAAAAAGGTAAACTACTCTATTTTAAAGACTTTTGGTTATGAAGCCTTTGTCCACATCAATAAATAAAACAGAACAAAGCTTGAGGAAAAATCAAAGAAATGTCCCTTTATTGGATATGTTGTTAATTATTTTGGTTATTGGTTTTATGACTATGAAAAACACAAAATCAATAGGAGCAGATATGTCATATTCAATGAAAAGGTTTTGTATAAGGATCAGTTGCAGGAAAAGAAACAAGAAAATGAGAACAAAGAATACACAGTGCTTGACGAGATCACAGGAAAAGTGATGGTGCCTGAAAATCATAATGATCAACAACCAGAGCAACAACCAAAATAGCAAAAAGCATCTCAAACACATGAAAGTGGTGTTAGAAGATCTACGAGGATAAGTAGACCCCGTGAATGATACTCTCCTTCACTATATTATGTATTATTGACTGATTCTAGTGAACTAGAAGGTTATGAAGAAGCAGTGCAGGTAGAAACTAGGAAGAAGTGGGAGCAGGCCATGAAAGAAGGGATGGGCTCCTTAGCACATAACCATACCTAGGACTTAGTCAGGTTGCCTGCAGGTAAAAAAAAATTGCAGAATAAATGGGTTTGCAAGTTGAAGGAAGAACATGGAGTTAGAAAAAGGTATAAAATAAGGGTATGCCTACACCCAATGTGTTTTTGGTTATAGGAGATTTTGAGAGCATGGTAGGTATCTCCTAAGAAAACCTAACTCGAAAACTCATTTCAAACCATAACTTAAGTCCGTGACACCAATGATTGTTAAATAGAAAAAATCTTCAAAATAAATGCATATTGTTGTTTGTGTGAATTCCTCTTTTATGACAAGGAATTGTGACTCACATGCTACCCCTCTTACATGGATGGAATTTTAATGGTAAATATACAATTTCATAAATATTTTAATGTTGTAATGATAATCTGAAAATGACCCACTTCATAAAAACTATGCTCTATAGTTGTACACATTGTTTAAAAAAATAGCTGAGTAGTTAATCACTATTTCTTGTGGGAGAAAAGGGCCTATGTTGACAAAAATAGGGACATAAAAATATCATAATTTTCAGGCTAGGAAATCAATAATTCAATGTTATTGTTGAGAAGATTACGTTTTTTTTTTTTCCTTTTCCTCAGTGTTTTGAAAATCTACGGCTATCTGTTGAAGTGTTGACATTATTTGGATGGTTAATGGTTGTTACTGTATTAGCATCGATGTCAATCAGATTAACATTGTGATTGGGAGTCAAGAAGAAATCCTGTGGTAGCTCCAGATTTATGGTAGAGAATCATCATAGTACAAGGCTTATTGAAAATCCATAAAGTGATGACTATAGTGTAGTCCATGTTCAGGAGGAATCCTATGGTAGCTGGAGGCTTCTGGTAGAGAATCATCATAGTAATAGGCTTATTAAGAAGCCATGAAATCATTACTGTGGTGAATCAGGGGTCCAAGTCCTTTGCATCATCTTTCAGATTACAAATTGGCTAAAATACTACATTGGACCATATCTAGTAGAAAATTCTATGAATAAGCTTTCCAATAGTATATGGAAATCTCAAAATGGATGTCAAAATCAAAATTTATTGAATGCCAAAGTAAGGAAATTGAAGTCCTTAAGTGGAGACCAAATATCATAACCTTGGAGCAGAAGACTATTAGAAGCATCAGAATAGGCTACATTAGAGGTCAAAGAGTATGGGAACTTTGGAGTAGGCTATATCATAGTTTGGAGAATATCGGAACCTTGGAGTAGGCTATATTGGAGGTCAAAGAATATCGGAACCTTGTAGCAAGCTATATCAGAGGACAAGGCCATCAGAATATCAAAACCTTGTAAGTTCTTACAGATTGTAATTTCTTGGAAGCATCGAGTTTTGTAAAGGAAAATAAATAGGAAGGGATTCAGTGGAGGACTAGGGACCAAGGGGGCTCTTTCTCTCTACTCCTAATAAACACATAGTCACATCTAATTGGTTCTTTAGAGTTGCAGTGGAAAATGACATCAGCATGACATGGTAGTATGGTGGACATGTGGAAGCCTATTTTGGAATTTTCCGGTGGCCTAATGGGGAAAATAAGAGTCGAAAATGTCACCACTCAGGAGGCACCACATAGAGAGAGATATGAAGAAAGCATGATGTCGTCTCAAAGGTTAGGATATCATAGGTTGAGGACCTCATAAATCCTATCTGAATGTCATTTGAAAAAGGTTATAGTGAAACGGGCTCTGATGTAAGATTGACACTTTTTCATGGAGTTCAGAGAAACAGGGGCGTAGATGAAGCTTACAACCTATGTGAATGCCCCTTGTCATGACACCTGGTCCTATGATGTAAATGAGATAAAATTCTAAGTAGAGGGATCTAGATGCATTAGGGACTTTGCAATTTCACAGGAACAATTCAATAAAAGTTAAAATATGCAGGGTCTCTGATATTTACTTGCACATGTTTTTGTGGAGACCAAAGAAACTAAGGGCTAAGAATCAAGGGGCTAAAAGTATCAGAATTGTGTAATTTCCTAACATTTATTTTATATGACTTATGATATGTTGGGGCTCTGATTTAAAAGTACAGTGAATTAAAATGATGAATGGGTCGATAACTAAAGATTAAATGCAAATCGACGGAGTTGGTTTATGGAATCAGCGAGATCTGCAGAAAGCATTGAGCATGGAAACAAGGACAACGTTTCATAGGTAATATATTAGGAGATGAAGAAAGCCATATTTTACTTCCCATGTATGTCTTGTAGATTTAAAGAAGGAAGAAAGTGGTCATTCCTTAGTACTTTCAAGATCTCCAAAGCAATGAATAAGCATGGGAAGTCATAGTAGAGTGTTCAAGGTTATTAAGATTAAATTCTCAATATGGAGGACTGCATAGGAAGTCAGTGAAGAACTTAGCCACCCATTCTTATGTTTAATGTCTTGATAGAGTTCAACCATCGGATGCAAGAACAATAGGAGGAGCCATACTGAGGTACACTCAGGTAGCGTGGAAATAGGAAGAGGAGACAACATTGTGTAGTGTGCAGCAGAAGGGAAAACCCATTGATTTCCATCAAGTAAAGTGGGAAGAGTGTATTATTGAAGTGTTGTGGAATGAGAGCAAAGAGTGTGCAGTGAAATGAGTGAAAGAGAAGAATTGAAAGAAGTGTAGCAGAGAGCCTCTGTGAGAGATGGTACAAAGATGATGATATGCATTTTTCAGGAGAGGATAGAGTGTTGATGTATGAGACCAAGGGAGTCTATGGAATAGTAGAAGATCAAGAGAAGAAGTTTTTTCTACAACCTTCCAAATTTGTATTTTTCCATAATTGTATATGCCTCTATTTTCAATTTGAAAATTTTATGAAAAGTAGAACAATGGCAGGAGCAGGTAGTGGTCTACATTAAAAAGAGGTTGGTCCCTCTTCACAATTATATTCTTACTAACATAAGGGGGTCAGTCCCTCCTCCGAGTGGGTGCTAACAAACAAACTGATGTAATTAAGTAGGTGATTAATTTACATCATAAAGAACAACAAATTGGTGTTTTTTCCCTTTGGGTTTCCACATGAAAAAATGAGTGTCAATATGTGTTTGCTACTCTTGTGATAGACTGTATGAACATCTGAATGATAATTCTTATCCCTCAATTTTTTTATGAATGAATGCTCTCATAAGTAATAGAAATACAAGAAATAAAATCATATTCAGTAAAAAGAATCAAGAATATCACTACTACTGATTCAACCGCCCTCTAAGTAATTCCTTATTCCAACAATTAGTATTGAACATATGTTCCTTAAGGAACAATCTAACCATTGGAAGCTATATCTATAAGGAATTATTTCTAGCAAAGAGATTCAAGAGGCTTACTCAGGCAAAATACCATTCTTTGATGGGACAATCTATGCCTTTTGGAAAGTAAGGATGGAAATGTATCTTATGTCCCTAGGAGTAGATGTTTGGAGTTCTGTGCTAGTAGACTACAATGTCCCTTATATTCCTCCCACTAATGCAGATGGTAACAAAATGTATGGAAATAATGCTAAACCCAAGAATGTCATTCTCTTCGGTCTTAGCCAATGAGAAATTATAAATGTTATTCGTTATAAGTCTGCTAAGGATGTGTGAGTAAATCTAAATTAAATTCATGAAGGAGATGCCAAAGTCAAGTAGGTGAAACTTCAAACTTTTTGAATGAGGTTTGAGAGTTTCTGAATGAGTGAATATGAAAGGATAGCATAATACTTCCTGAAATTTTATGAAGTAACCAATATGATTAGAGTACTTAGGTGAAAAATTCAAGGAAGAGACGATTGTTCACAAAATATTAAGATCTCTTCCCGTGACATTTAATGCTAAAGTGATAGTTATTGAAGAAATGGATAATATAAAGGATCTAAATATGGACTAGCTACTTGGTACTCTCACATCCTATGAGATGAGAGTAGGAAGAGAGAAGTATAAACCTAAGGAAGAAACATTCAAAGTATCCAAAAAGGTCAAGGAGAAAAATGATCATCAAGACTGCTCCAACTGTGAATTTGATCATGACTTGGCTCAATTGGCTAGGAAATTGAAGCATGGCTCGGGAAAATATAAAGGGATGTTTCCCTTTAAATATTTTAACTATGGAAGAGTTGGACATTTTTCATCCATATTCTTTTACAAAGAAAAAGGTGAAAAGGAATATGATCAAAAACATGGAAACAAATCTCAGAAGCATCAAAAGGAAAAGTTTTATAAGAAAAAGGGGTTCTAAACAAAAAATATTCGGAGGATGATTCAAATAAATATTTACTTATGGATTTTGGAACAAACTCCAAGAAATAAAGTATTATTGATTCTGAAGACGAATAGAAGAAGAATGAGTACTAGACCTTCAAGGGGAACTCATCAATGTTCTTGATGAGTTAAAGAAAGAAAAGAAAAAGAACATGCAACTGAAGGAACAGTTGGAGTGTGATTAAAAAGGCATGTATAACTATGATAATGAGGAGTTTGTTTATAAAAAAGATAGAGTTGAAGAATATATGAAGAGAAAAGATATTGTAGTCCTTTTAATAGAATAAAAACAAGGAACATGTGAGAAACTAGAAGAACAGAACAAGAAATTAGAACAGGAGCCTCTCAATATACGAAAGAAAATGATCTCAAAAACATGCAGAGATGAAATTATGTCTTTGAAAGTTAAACTAGAGTCTTGAGACAGAGGTTGTGTCTCTAAGAATAGACCATGAAGAAATAAAGAATGGGAAAGGTTTAAATGAAAAATTTGTAGAAGGCATAAGGAAATTAGATCACATTCTAAATAGCCAAAGGCCTTTAGGAATCAAAATCAGTTTGGGATACTCAAAGACACAGGAATATTCTATGGGGGAAATAAAATTTAGGTCTGCAGATTGTAAGAACTGTGAAGCTATTCCAAGAAACATCAAGAAAGAATCAATGAAGATAAAAGAGTAGCAGGGAAAATCGGAGATCGTCAATGGAGAATGGATCAATCAGCCCGATAGGCGAGGTACTTTCATGCAGAAACTCATAAGGCTTCCAACAATATGCATGCCTATTTATTTTATTATCATTGTTATAAGGGTCATATTTTTGGACATAAGGTTGTTGATTGTAGAAGGATAAAAGCTGAAAGAGATTAAAATCCTAGATATATTAAGTATAAGAAGTTTATATCTCAAAACTCTCACCTCAAAGATCGAAGTGTCTTCTCTCCCCTTTTAAGTAATGTTGAGTGTTTCAAATGTAATAATTTTGGGAATAATGCAAATGAGTGTAGAAGTAGGTTTGAATACCTATCTAAGTTCCAAAACATTTGATTGTGATCTATGAAAAAGGATAAGGAGAATTGGAAATGAAAAACTAAAAATAGCTTGCAGTGTGGACTTTCTCTATCATCACATAATATGGAAAACAAATGGTATGTAAATGGTGGTTGTTCCAAGCATATGACTATGGATAAAAGAAATTTTTTGTTGGTAAATGAAAAGAATAGAGGGAATATTTTCAACTTTGGAAACAATGCTCTAAAAAGAATTAAGGGTAAAGGGATAATCAATCTTGATCAAGACATAAGACGCAAAATGTGCTATATGTGGAAGGTCTCAAGGACAAATTTCTTAATGTGAGCTAGATGTGTGATAAGGACTATCCAAAGACTATGAGATCCATGATATGAAGGATGGAAAGCTAGTACCAAAATAAATCAGAACTCACAATAATGTATATGTGTTTGATGACTCTAGACTAAGCTTATATTTAAGCAAGACAAATGAAGCATGGTTATGGCACAAGAGACTTAGCCATATGAATATTGAAAGTTTGATAAGAGTTAGCAAACTTGGAGTTGTGAGAGGTTTTCTGAGACTATCATGACCTGAGAATTCAATTTGCAAGTCATGTCAATTTCATAAGCAGTCCATGACTCACTTCAATTCAAAAGAGTTCTCTTCGTGTAGACCACTGGAGCTAATTCACAAAGATATCTCTGGCCCATCTAGAGAAATTAGTCTGAGAGGAGAAAGGAACTTTATATTTCTGATTGATGATTTTACCAGGACCACATCAATTGTTCTCTTAAGAGAAAAATTAGAAGAATTTAAACATTTTAAAAAATTTAAAGCTCAAGTTGAGAATGAGAAAGATCTAAAGATGAAATGCTTAAGATCAAAGAAAGGAGGAGAATACACTTCAAAAGAGTTTGAATAATTTTCTGAAGAGCATGATGTTAGGCAATATTTAGTGGCTAAAACTTGACGGAAAAATCTAGTAGTGGAGAGAAATAATAAAACAATACAAGAAATGACCAGAGAAATGCTGGTTGATGTGGAAGTTTTAAACAAATTTTGGGGAGACGCAGCACAAGCAATGGTGTATATATCAAACAGAACTCAACTCAAGCCTAATAGTAATAACACTCCTTATGAGTTGTGAAAGGGGATACCTGCATCAGGTAAATAGCTCAAGGTGTTTGGGAGCAAGTTCTTTATCAAAATGAATGACAAGAATAGTGGAAAGGTTGACTCTAATGTTAACAAGGGAATATTAATTAGGTACTCCGCTCGAATTAAATGATATAAGTGTTATAATAAGAGAACAAAGAAGATAGAGGATGGCATTGATGTGATAGTAAATGATAAAACTTCACAGCTTGAGTCCTCTAAAAGAAACATGAATTCAAGTGGTGAAGTGAATCCAAATATAAGGTCCTCAGATCACGAAGAAATAAATTTAGATAGTGAAGGCAAGGAAACAAGCACAAATCCAATGCCAAAAACACCTTCGAGGTATGTACAAAAAGAACATCCTTAGAGTCAGATACTTGGAGATTAAAGAAATGGTGTTCAAAATAGGAGGAAACTTGTTGGCAGTTCAAGTTGTGTAAATTTAGCTCTGTTGTCAGAGATTGAACCCAATAATCTCATCCAAGCAAGTGAGGACAAGTTATGGGTGAAATCTATGAATGAAGAACTTGACCAAATTGAAAAGAATGACACTTGTGAGTTTGTTCCAAGACCTAGAGAGAAAAACATCAGTGGGACCAAATTGGTGATAAAAAATAAGTTGAATGAGCATGGTGAGGTAATTACGAACAAGGCTTGATTGGTCTGCAAAGGGTATGCCTAAATAAAAGGGGTAGAATTTGAGGAAATATTTGCACCAGTAGAAAGACTAGAAGCTATCAATTTTATTGGCTTGATGGGCCACGACCTAGGTTCAACGTTAGTCAACCGAGAAAATCCCTACACTACTGGCTCTTTTAGCATCAATCTGTGGAGCGCAGACTGAAGCCTCACCCGAAGCAGTATGGGGGGATGTAGGAACTAGGTTTCCACACCCTGAGATGGTTGTGATGTTAGTTTTACACTTTAACTTTTCTTTCGCATAAATCAATAATCCTCTACGGCTTATCGATGTAATTCATTATTAGTCTTTCAGAACCTCCACGAACGTCTGTGATCATCCTTCGCATAACTCTAAGAAGCAATTCAGGCACTTACGCACCTCTGTAACTACTTTGCTATATAGTTTTCTGAATTATCTTAAGTTTTTGTCAACTCTAGCATGAAATTAAGATTATCTTTGCGTAAACATATATCTCTACTTGCATTCATATAATAGAGGAAAACATATAGATTCACGCATCAAATTAGAAATAAAACATAAACCCAATGCTTAACATAACATAATCACATGCCATTGACAAAATTAAAATACAAATTAATTTTAGAATACTTCTGTTTATTGATGATCCATATTTCTATTACAAACTCTATCTTCCCTACGCACAAAGCTGCAGGGGCCCGTGCACTCATCTGCAGACTTCCACCCTAGGTCTCTACACACTCGACTGTAGAGCCTCTTTCCTATGCTAAGACTATCACTCTTATCTCTTTATAGAATCATCAATGACTATCTATGAACTATCTTTTGTTAGACTCTAAGACCTCCTTTTTATACAATCCCATGGTTGATGGACCAAGGCCGGATCTCATCAAGATGACACAACCTATTTGAACTAAGGGCAGAAACATTTTTTGACTGTCGATAGCTTCATGCTCCATGACCACAAAATGTGGAGACTTTACATTCCTTTATAGAAAATTCAGGCTTTCTGCCCCAAAACATGGGCTTTTAACCCGAAAATTGACCCCAGGGGACCCTTTCCGAATAGGCCCCCAACACAAACATGGTGACTCGCACTCAAGTTACTCAGCTGGCACAAATATCTTATCATGAAGACCTCCCAAATCCACTTGGACTACTGAAACTTCAACAGTGCACTGCGTTGCCGCCTGCTTCATCTCCTTGACCAGTTGCTCTAGCACTGGCCCTCCACTCTCTGGATGTATCTTCTGCTAAGTCAACTATAAACTAGACAACTTGCCTTCAATAGTGGCCATGATCAAATATGCCTCACCCAACCAAGGCTTCAAGTGAGCCTTCAACACTGCTTCCTTGTGCTGAGCTACATCCACCTGCTCTTTTAGTGCCTTTGCCTCCTAGAGCTTTGCTAACCTTTATGTGATGGCGATGGTGAGCGTTGTCACTTTAACTTTGTCATATCACTACTGCAGCTCCCACACCTCTATTTCCAGCCTTTGCACATTGGGTTCCTCTTGCAGGCTAGTGACTACTTCGAGCAACTGCTTACAGAGCATAGTGAAATCCTTTACTACATTGTTCAATGCTACCAAGGTGTCTTTCATAGTTGTCTCACGTTGCTCTTTGACTTCTGGTGGGCTTGAAGGTTGGGCCTTCAATTTCAATTCTGCAATCTTAAGGTTCAGGTCAAACTGAACCTTCACCAACTCTGTTCTAGTGTCATGCACTCCAGTAGCGAGCTTCCAAATCTACACATCTACTGGCTCATCATCGAATATGTCTAGCTCTGGGACAAACTTGCTTGCCTTAGCCACTACCTTGGTCGTGTGCTCATTTTTTCCTGTGATGGCTTTGACATGGTTAATAGTGAAATCTCTTTGTATAGTCATCTGAGCGTTATTGTCTTTCCACTCAGTAATTACCTATAATGCTCGTTGTTTGTGGACCCCAAGTTCTGCGATCACGCCATCTTGTAAAATGTGAAGTACCTCATTAGGAAGTGCGGCCAAATTGAACCGAACTCCTTTGAGGACACTGACACCAGTTATATCATCTTTAGTATCTGTGGTTAGTTCTCCCTCCGATAGCACTATTTCCCAGGGATCCAGTGTGTGCACCATCCCTGTTGCTTCCGATGTGTCGAGAGCCAAACTAGTTGACGTCACACTACTTCGTCCCACGATGGTCTCGACCTATGATGCCTAGATTTGTAGCTCACATAGACCCATATGAATGGCACCCAAGGCCTACTTCTACTATAGCTTGAACTACTGCAATAGTTCTACAGTGGCATCCCTTACTGTATCACCGATATCATTCAAATCACCTTTTGTTAAGGTGATCAGATCAAGAGAAGGCTTGGTGGAATTAGAATTCTTGTTCGGCCCTGCCTTCTCTAGATCTTCCTTGCACTTAATGCAAAATGGAGTAGTCTATGGTTCTACTCCTCCATATTCTGCCTGTTGGTCCTCCTCCTCTGTCTTGAGGGAAGGCAACTTCTAACTCCTGTTAGAGCTGCGCTCCTCTTCTTCCACCTATCCTCCTATCTAACTCATGGTGGCATGCTCTGCCTTGGCCTTATCCTTCACCTTATTTTTCTCTTTGTGGCAAACCGTTCCATTTTCAGCTTGGCCTCTTCCTTTTTCCATTGCGCTACGGTCTTGATAGATCGAGCTGTCAAGTCTGAGGAAGTGTGCCAATTTTCCAGCCACCATTGAAGGACCATTGTAATCGTATCGTCTATGGCAAGGCATGGCAAGTCATACAATTTTTTATCAAGATCCTTTCGTGCATGTATTGAGACTGAGTGGAAGTCGGCGTTGAACTCCATATACTCTTGTAGCTTCTAAAAAATGGTTGGCAATAGACGTGGTCTATGGTTGATGGCCATATGGATACTCATCTCCATCAACATCCAAAATATCTTGTTATCCTTGACCCTTTACGGGTCCTTCGTAGCCCATAGCGAAGAGAGATTCATTGTTTTTGGTAGGTTGAGCATGATCGGAGGAAACTAGCTATCCTCTGGTAACTCCCGTGTGACCAACACTATGAATAGTAGCAAGCATGCATAGTGGAATGTGTTGTTGTGATCATCTCTCTGTAGTTCACGAAGAACACCCTGCAGAGGTAGCGCACCAGTTAAATTGTATGCCCTCCATGCACTCGGCCACTAAGGCTACTAGGGGTGTCGGCACTTCATCTCCATGACCCTTCCACATCATCTTTCCTGCCAAGATTTGCATTGCTACTTTGACCGCGGAGTCAATTATACTTGTGATGGCATAGTCGCATGGCTTCTTGGCGAGTTTGAATTTGTTCTTCATTGCTTTAGGGAGGTCGCGCTCACCCATCTTTCTGCCAAACTCCATGGCTGTATTTTCTCCTGAGTGCAGCAACTGAGTGATCCTATGGATTAGCATGTTAGTGATGGGTATCGACTCTTCTATCCATAGACACCCATATTGCAGCAAGAATAGGAGCTCCTTGATCAGTACCATGGTTATGTGTGTGTTGTTGTAATGCGGTACTCACATCATGTTTAATAGACCTTCCTGATCCACCCCTTTTACCCACTTCCTTTGCTCCAGCATGGTCACACTAGAGTCATTGTAGAAGACGCGGTGCATGAGTTGCTCCATCACTAAATGTGGAAAGTGTTCCACATTAGCCAAATCCCAGTCCTCCAATTTTAAAAGCGGGATGTGCCCCATGCACAGTCCCTCAAAAATGATTTGGTCTAGTAGTAAGGGTGTGTGTAGTGTGACCTTACTTTCATCAATATCCTTTAGAACCTTTGTATTGCCTCTGTGTGAAGGAATGTACTCAGGCAGTTTAGAAATGGGGTCAGACCACTCCACATCAACATCCTCTGCCCACTCCATATCAATGTCATCCACACCCATGTGGAGTTCTTCACCATTGACTTCCGACTGTAGGTCAATCACCTTGCCCTTCTCCTTTGCAGTGGGCTTTTCCATCTATGGGTGCTTTCTGGGTGATGTGCGCACCTCATGTTGCACTTTTTTCTTATCCTTCTTCGATTTTGGACCCTCCTAGGTCAACATAAGCCTCAGCCTAGGTGTGCTTGATGATTTACGCACTTCTACCAGTACTTTGACACTTTCAACCTCTGGGGTAGATTCCTCAGTGGTCATTACTACCTCTGAGGTAGTGCCTTCGGCTACCATTGCTTCTCCTACAGTCACGTTTTCTGCGAGCACTGCTATAATGCTAGAAAACAACACCTACATCTATGTTGGAAATTTCTCAAACACTGAACTCGCTATCAGGACTTCAAACATCTCAGGGTTGTTACATACCTAAGAGCTTCATACCTCAATTCTCAAAATGCCAAGTGTTTTTCGCTGGGCAACCACCTGTAATTTATAGGCATTTCAAATTCAAATCCGATCGTTCCCCCCATAACTCATTCATAAATTCTAGATTGGCGATAAATTTTCACAGATCTTGCCTTTAAATTTTGAATTAAATGTCACCTCCAACTCCATTTGGCCATTTTCCCACTGTCAATTCATGAACATTGACCATAACAGTCACTTTCCAACTGCCCTGCATGGTCCATTCTTGGATAGCGCAGCTCCCTGCATGTTTCTAATGGCACTGTGACATTCCTTCATTCCGTGTAGTTCCCCAATCGTGCAGCTCACCAACCTGGGCAGTGTAGTTTATAGTCCCCCACCTCCTTGCAGCTTCCCGGAGTACTAAGACTGTGCTACCATCATGTAGTCATGTAGCCCGATCATCGGTGTATGGCTTCAATTGGGTGCCATTCAGTCATCTTCGGAATGGATCTCTGTTCAATTTCACTAATTTAACTGCTTGACCATCACTAATCTCTTCGATTACATAGGGCCCGAGCCGATGCATCCTAAACTTCCCTGGAAATTTATCAAACTTGTTGTCATATAACAAAACTAGATCATTTACCTTGAAGGTGTGCAGTTTCATGTGCTGATCATGCCATGCCTTTTCATGCTCCTTTTGAACTTGTTGATGGAATCCAACTATATATATATCCTCCTCTAGTTTTGTTAGTTGCATGAGCCTCTGTCGTAGTTCTCCACGATCTACCATTATTATGAATGCAGTTATGTTTAGACTAGGTACAATGTACTCCATCAACATCACAACTTCTACACCATAAACTAGTCTGAATGACGTTTGTCCAGTCAGCTTCTTGTAAGTCATCCTATAGGCCCATAACACCGTGGGCACACAAACATCCCATTCATTTCTTTGTGCATTGCAAATCTTTGTGAGCACATTCTCCAGTATTTTATTATATGCTTATACCATTCCATTAGCTTGCGGGCGATATGACATGCTCTTCTGATGGTAAACCTAGAATTCCTCCATCATCGCGCTGATTGCCTCATTGAGAAAGTGTCTACGACGATCGCCCATTAGAGTTTTTGGACAGCCAAAATGTTTCAATATGTACTGAAAGATAGATTTGGCTATTGTCATGCTTGTACAATCATTGATAAGATGTGCCTTTGCCCATTTGGTTAAATACTCTATCGCAGTGATGATATATCGTGCACCTGTATTCTTCCCTAGAGGCTAAATTGTCCTACAAAGTCAATCACCCACTTCTCGAAGGGTTGTAGTGATATCTATGGATTCAATGGTAGATCATCCCTGCGTGAGGGTCTACCTATCCTTCGGCATGCGTCGCATGCCCTACAATATGCTTTTGAATCCTTATGCAAGGTCAACCACCATAACCCAGCGTGTAGAATCTTCTGCGCTATTTCTTTTCCTGCATAATGACCTCCCACTGCTCCATCATGAGCCACCATGAGGATGCTATTTCTTTCAAACAATGTGACATAACGTTGCAATATTTCATCTAATCCCATTTTATACAATTTCCCTGTAATGACAGAAAGATCTGTTGTGCACACTACATGTTCCTTCTTTTGTTGACTTGTATAACCATTTGGATTCTTTCATGTCGTCAGGAAGTGGATAATATATTCAAAGTGATTGTCTGTGATGTGCACTGCAAATAGATGTGCGTCAGGTAGCCCTCCTGCAAATTAGTACGTTCCTCTCCCGTTTCAATGCATGACAGGTGATTCGGTTCAACATTGAAGTGTCCTGGTTTCACAATAACTTCAAAATCATATTCCTAGAACAACAACAACCACCTGCATATCCTCCCCCCCAATATAGGCTTGTTGACCAGGTATTTCAATGTGGAATGCTTTGTATATATCTTAAACTATCCCCCAAACAAAGAGTGCCTGAACTTCTAGAAGGACATGCACCATAGCTAATCCTTCGCACTATATTGCGGAATAATTTTTCTCCACTTTGGATAGATTCCTACTTGTGAATGATATAGGATGATCCAAATCCCCTTCACCAACCTGTGTTAGTACTACTCCCACTACAATACATGACGCGTTCACACACACATGAAATTGCTTCTTCCAATCTGGGAAGACCATGATCAACGGAGTGACCATCTTCTCCTTCACAACATCCAAGCTCTTCTGGCATTCTTCATTCCAACAAAATGTAACATCCTTCTTTCACAATTTTTCCATCGGCACGGTAATATGGCATAGCTCTTGATGAATTTCCTATAGTATCACGTATGCCCCAGTGCTGCCCGTAGTTGTTTCTGACTCCTTGGTGCCTCCAAATTGATTATGACCGTGATCTTAGGTAGGTCTACCATCAAGCCTTGTCTACATACCACATGGCCTAGCAAGATCCCCAAAGGGACAGAAAACAAACATTTCTTCAAATTGAGCATAATCTGGTACCTCTGGTATGTATCTAACATCAAACACAGACTTGCCACATGGCGTTTTACCAATCCAAATATTTTCCAATTGTCAAAGTATACTTCCAGAAATTTATTAATGAAATCCTTGAATGCCATGATGGCTATGCGCGAAAAGATCATTGGCACGTTCTTCAACCCAAAAAGCATCACCGTATACTGGAAGAATCCTCATTTAGTCATGAAGGTCATCTTACTTCTATCCTTTGCCGCGATCTTGATTTGATGATACCCAGAGAACCTATTAGTGAACGGATACGCTTCTTGGTTGCCAATAGTATCCAGGACCTCATCAGTGAATGGGGTTGGGAAGGGATCATGCACGAAGGCATCATTCAACTTCCTGAGATATACACATATCGTTATTTCTTCATTCTGCTTCTTTTCTGAACCACTGTTGGGCTTAGCCAATCAGATTCTTCCACTGGTTCAATAATACCTACCAGGAGCATCTTGTCTAATTCTAAGCGAACCCTTTCTTTATACTTCGAATTGAGGTGGAAAGGTATTTGTTTCACAGGTTCCACATCAGGTTTTAGCGTGATCTTCATGACACCCAGGTCTCCTATGATTCCTTTCATATCAGAAAACTTTGTGGGGAACAAATCCTGATATTCGCGGAACAGTTCGGCGACCTTATCTACTGTCGCATCGTCCCAATACTCCCAAATCTTTGCAAACTTTGGCTCTGCCTCCGTGCTAATGTTCACCTATCTAGTTCCGGGCGGCTTTGTGATGTCAGGGTTCTCTAGTTGTGGTCCTTCAACTTCAAGGTGTCCTTTAGTCCTTGGAATATTAATCTTCCTCAGGTCTTCATCTTCTTCTTCTACTACGACATTGTAGCACGCCAATGTGTGGCTCAACTGGGTGGTTCAATCAAGTTGAATCAAATCTAGAGGATCTTGTGATATCCTAGAGATGGTTGTCTTAACCTCCTGCAATGATTCATTGATAGATTCAAATCCATCCTCAAAACTGAAAGTCATCAGATATCCTTGGTGCAAACCATCCCATTCTTCGGTGCCATGACGAAGTTCTGTCTCCAAGTACCAATTCATTGGTATAACATCCAATTCATGGAAAAAAAGATGGACCCACTCTGGCTAAGGCTTTTCCCCATATACTTCAGCCCATTTTGCCAAATGACTGCATGGATCATTTCTCCCGTTATACTTTTCTGTTAGTCGTACCTTTGGGCAGCCAAAGCATATCCTCATCATTCTTTTATATTCACAAAAATACTCAAAATTATCCTTGTGCATACCCCACCATCTTGCGGGTGTAGCGTGAAACACCCAATCTAATGCCTAGAAGAGATGCTTCTCTAGTACTTCCCTTTCAAATTCATCCAGGAGGTGATCAACATCAATTAACCCATCATAGCGAGGAAGATTTCTTACCTTTGATGATACACAGTGCAACGACTTGGTAATCATATTATAGCGTAGTGTAGATACTTCATGTAGTCGATTCTGCCAGTGCTCTAGTTCCTCATCTGAATCTAATGTGGAGGAGCTCTCGTGGTCCCATGCAATACGTCCATCTTTTGTTGGATTCACCCAATCGCGATCTTGCATCATTATCATGTAAATCTGGTCTAAATAATCATCACTTTCATAATCACGGACCGATTTTGTATAGTGCGGTCCTTCTACAGTATATAATCGCACCATTATGTGGAACGATTTCTTCTCAAATATCATCTTTCGCTTCTTTAGGTTGATTACCCCATTCATTTCAGTGGCCCAATCGATCCTAAGGAGCATGTGGTAGGGATTGATATCATCTACAATCTCTATTACTTCAAAATCCGCTAGTGCGCTCATGCCTTTGATTTCAACTGATACCCCTTCTGGTGATTCACCATCCTTAATTGAATCGTAGACCACTGTAGCATAGGTATCCCCATTCCTTGCCATGTTTATTTCGGCAAAACATTTGTGTTGGACCCTAGGTCCAAGATAAATTCGTCCATTTCTTATTCTCCTATCTGTGTGGTGAGTATCATCTCACGTCCAATCCTCACCTTATACTTACCAAGCTTCCTGACTACACGTGGTTCATCAGTAGTGTTTTCCTTGCCAGTGCACTGATTGATCAGTTCTTGCGGTCCCTTCACTACCTTGCTATCATGTAGCAGTTTCATGCAGGTCTCTAATAACACGGTAATCATGGACAAATCCATTTCTTCAACTGGTTTCTATTGACTTCCTGAGGTACAAGCCTCAGCGAAGCTTTTCTTTTCTTCCATAAATGTCTCTTTTTCACGTTCCAAGTCAAACTGAGTCTCCTTCTCTGGTGCTTTGCAGACCCACTCACCTTCTATAGGTTACTTCCCTTTATGCTCACCAGTCGTCGTTCCACTTCGCATCATAATTTTTACCTTACGGTCTTCATCACACAACTTAGCCCTCATCATCTATATGTTCTAATTCGCCTATGGAGGTTGTGCCCCCTTTTCGCGAATCTTAGCCAACAATATAGGTAAATCCTCTCTCACATGGTCAAATTGAGTACAATAGTAGCATGACATCCGCGTCGGATTTGGGTAGTATCTCACATAGTATCCCGGTCCTCCACAATTATAACAAATAAGTTGCCCTCTACCTCTACCATGTCCCACTCCACCTCAACTAATGAGCCTCATCATTGGGTAATTATATGGGCCTTAATTCACCTCCTAGCTTAGTCAAACCAACTTTTCTCATAACTTATTACATGTTTTTTATTATATGTTTTTATGAGGTGAGTTAGAGTTGGATATTATGCTTTGTGGTCTAATATGCATTAAATGTAGGATTAAAGGAGAAAATCAAGGTATTTTGGCAAAGATGAAGGTCAAAACTAGAATGGGACAAGGGAGAGAGATTGTAGGAGGTAAATCCTCCTCATTTGCTACTCCTCCATTTGAATATTCCTCCATTCATCACATCAACATGGAGTGCAAACAACCAAATCATGAGGACTAGAAGGCAACCGAGAAAGTGAGAGACAAAGCACCAGTTTATCTTGAGTTTAGGACTCAAGCCTCGCTAATTTCAAGGAAGTCGTTGGGGACTTCAGATGTATAAGTAGAGAGGCCTAGGAACTTAGTAGGATTCAGATTTTCGATGGTAGAACTCTAATCTATTTTTGAGCTACAAAACTTGTGACAATTCTATTTATGTAATTTGTTGTTTTGGTAATAAGAATGAGTTTTGTTTTGAGCCAATACTGAGTTAACTTAGAGGGATGAAGCTCTTGCGTTAGGGCCCAACCGTAGTAGCCAAATCTCCTCTTTATTGTACATGTATGTTTAGTGTATATTCATAGCTTCATTGTTAATTTGTTGTTTAGATGCATTTCCATTACTAGTGTAGATTAGATTGGTTGTTTATAGTTTGCTTCCATTTGTGACTTATTTCAAGTACTAGGTTATCAAGGAGAAAAAATATCACCAAAAGGTTGTTAGCAAGTGTCTCGGCCTCACTTCCTCCTCTGGGACAATGAATTGAGGAAGGGACCCTTAACTAGCCCCAAAAACAAAGATTTCTAGTTCTTTTATGAGCTTTGGAGTTTGTTGTCTTTAATTTAGTATTTGGTTAATTTTGCAAGGTAGATTTAACTGTCATCTTTTTCTTCTCCATTTCTACAGTAGATCTCACTCATTCTTTCATTCCTTTCAACAACTTTCTTCATGCATAGTATAGGTAGTTGATTCATTAATTATGCTTTTCTCGTTTATGAAAATGTGTCTTGTTCCATAGCTTTTCAGAAGACACATGTTTTATGCAGAGTAGGTGCTTTAGGATGAGATTAAGACTTCATAGCTAGTAGCCACCTTCCACTTACTCCACCTTATCCATCCCTTCTTTTCACCATCACTTCCACTAGTTTTCCATAATTTTTTTTAGAAATTATCCCAAGTACAATGAGAAAATCTAGCCGTCTATTACCTTGGATATTGACTCCTCAGTGATCCTAGACCTTATACCACTCCATTCCACCCATCACACACCTTTCCTAAGCCCTCCATCACCTCCTACACCTCACATTTAGCTCTCGGCTGTATCTTGTAGGTTTCCTGTAATTCTTACAAGATCATCCTATAGGTTTCTAGTACACCCTATAGGTTTTTCTAAAATGGCATGTTTTGAGGCCGTATTGATGGAAAACATCTAAGAAGTCACCAAAATCCTCCTAGGGACTCTCCACACCATACAACTACTTCATAAACCTTATATCTATCCTCAAACACCCTTAATCCACCTACCACATCCACAAGAACAATTAGTTTGCATACTTGATTTTGCATAAAAATACCAAAAAAGAAAAAATAGATTTAGTTTAGTCTCTTTACTTGCACATTAGTATTGTTTGATGCTTCTTACTTCTGCAACTTGGATAGTAGCATTTCTTTTATGTTTATTTAGGATTTCTGCCTAGCATAGCTTATTAAATAGTTAATTAGGGGATGGTGTGATTTAGCCTTACATGTTAACCTTCTCCATTAATGTAGTAGAGTAACTCTCTTAGAGTAGAATTACCTTTCTTCCATCAAAGAATCAATCTTCTTCTGACTCCATAGAAGTCTGGCTTGGAACCCTAGTTGTCTCTCGCCAGTTAAACAGTGACAACAAGGAGGACCATCACTTTTACTTGTGCAAAGAACATTGTCACCTCCAAGCTTGTACGAACCTCGGGTTGATAAGTAAAGCTGGTAGCCTAGGAGTTAGAGCATCCTTGCTGCAACACTGGCACTCATCACTTTTTGGTGCCGTTGGCGAGGAGGTGTCTGAGTAGAATGTGATTATTGCTTTCTTTTCTTCTATTTCTTGTCTTCAATATTCTGTCATTAGTTTATTTCTGCAAGAGTAATCTAGTTGTTTCCTTTCTTTCATTTTGCATTGTTTGCTTTCCTTTCGATTTTGCAAGTAATATTTCAATTCAGTAGGTATCTTTTTCATTCGATTAGTAGTTTTCATTGAATCAGTAATTTTGATTCTACAAGTACTTTCCAAGTTTAGAAAAAATACAAAACCAAACCAAAAATATTTCCTTTCATGCCTCGTAGGAAATGGGAGAAGTTAGGGAAAGTTTTGCAAAATACCCCCACTGCATCCAACACCCAACCTTCTCTCTTCTTCAGTGGCTATGAACTAGAGGAACCCTTAGGTGAGCAACCTAACATATTGAAAGAACTTGTAGGGGAAGAGGAAGAAGAGGAACCCATTCTTATTGAACCAAAGGGTGAAAACATAAATGATAGAGGGAATAGAGAGAGTTGAGGGTGCCTTCCCCATCAGGGAAACCAACGGGGATACTAAGATGAAAAATATAAGCCCCTCTGCCCTACCTCATTTCCATGGCCTGACTAGAGAGGAACCCGACACTTTCTTGTTTGAGTTTGTTGTTATATGCCGAACCTATGACTATACTGAGGATGAGCAAAATTTAAAGCTATTTCCATCTACCCTCAAGGATGCAGCATTGTGCTGGTTCATGGGTTTACCTAGACATAGCATCACAACTTGTGCTAAGATGCAACAAGCCTTTCACAAAAAATATCAAGACTACTTTTGGTCAAAGGATAATAAAGAAGAAATCTTTAGGATGACCATAGGCAATGATGAATCCCTAGAGGATTACAAATAAATATTCCAGCTTAGTTACAAAACGATCAGGTGCACAGTTGACCCTGAGTCATTAAATTTGGTCCTCCTTAGGGGAGTAAGAGATGATCTTCTTGATGCCTTACATTTTTTATCAGGAGGAGATATCTACCAATTACCCTATGAGGATATGAAGACTGTCCTTACAAACTATTCTATGGTAGCCAGGAAAAAGGTTAGGGGTAGTCAACCTATGGTCAGTACATTGTCTTCCAATTGATACTTAAAGGGTGAAATTGGAAACATGCTAGAAGTTTTCAAAAGCAAGATCTTGCAAAGCCTTGCCTTGCAAATGGACACCATGAACATTAAGAGGAAGCAGGAGGAAACAGAGAGAGCCTTGGCCATTTTTTGTCCTAGATGCACTCAGAGGCATCCTAGGAATGAATGTCCATTGAAATCTATTGAAATGTGATCAGTCTATAAAGAAAACCACTCCATGGACAAGTGCCCTTATTTTTCTAGACTCAAAGTTGTATATCAAGGAGCTGAAGGGGTGACTGGGCAACTTTACTACATTAACCAAAGGATACCTCATGGGCCTGGACCATACCAGTAGGGCATGCAAGTGTCATCCAGTGCATATTAGAACCCCAACCAAAACACAATCATACCTTCTTGGGGACCCCTTGCTCATCCTTCCTACTCTACACCCCCTCGTTGGTCCTATACATCTCAGTATCACTCCCAGCGAGCTAGCCAGTCATTTCAACATTATGTTCCACCACAATGTCAATGGAATGCACCACTCCATGGGTGGAGGCCCTAATACAATAATGCTCCAGCTTTATTTCCTCCACCACCTCCCCAACCATAGATCCTACACTCTGTTGCACCCAAGCAAGCCCAGATGCCTACCTAGCCAAATCCAAACCCAAACAACAGGTAGGCTCAACAAGTATACAATGGAGATACATCATATCTAGCTTATGCTATGGAAATCCAGGATATTAACCTAAGATTTGGGAGAGTTCTCCTGTATATCCAACCTCCACCTCCACCTAGGGAAGTTGAAGAAGAAATAGAGGAAAGTAACCTTAATGTAAATCAACCATTTCCTGAGATATTAGCCCAACCACTCCAGCCTACCCCAGAAGAGACTGAACTTCTGGGAGAATTGAAAAATTTATCTGTAAAGATCCAACTTCTCTATGAAATAAAAGATGTTCCTATTTACAATAAATTTATTAAGGAAAAGTGCTTCAAGCATCTAGGGAGGCAAAAAAGGGATGCCCTTGCCATTAATGTCACTGGGCAAGTGTCCAACTTAATGCTGGGGCAAGTAATCTATCCAAAATATTTGGACCCTGGAAGCCCTATAATAGATGTTCACATCAATGGAACCATTGTCCCAACACACTCTGATCAATCTTGGGGATGCCATTAATGTGATGACCAAGGACACCATGCTCAAGCTCAATGTCCAAGGTTCATTGAGGAAGACCACAACAGTTTTGCAACTTGCAAACCGTTCCATAGTGACCCCTGAGGGAATTGCGGAAGATTCGATGGTCTCCATTGACTCTTCAAAATATCGTGCAAATTTCGTAGTCTCCAGCTTAAGGCTAAGCTTACTAGTTACCCTCTCATCCTTGGGAGGCCATGGTTTGCCACTGCCAATGCTTACGTTAGCTGCAGAGCTAGAAATATGACCATCAAGAATGGGCATATGACTAAGCAGTTAGTCCTATACCCTCTTGCTCAACCTTATCTAGAACATGACTTACCTTTATGGTTAGAGGAGGAGGAAGAAGATGAAGTTTATTTCGCCCAACTTTATGATTTAGAAGCAACCATGGGAGGAGGATAGCAAGATGCGGATGACTTGATTGAACACCTACTCCAAAGTCCAACTCCCGGTTCATTACCCTTAAAAGAAGCAGTAAAGGAAACCCAAAAAAATCATATAATTGACTTATGCTTGGCCAATTCCAACCCACTCCATGTGAAAACCATAGAATTCATTCGATAGAGAACCTTGAAAATCAATCCATCTCTTTCTGCTCTCGAGGAAGAGAATTTATGCAACATGTTAAAGGAAAATCTAGAAGCCTTCACTTAGAGTTACAAATAAATGAAGGGAGTACACCCCTCAATTTGTACTCACCACATATACATCAAAGAAGGTTGCAAGCTGGTACAATAACCACAAAGGAGGATGAATCCAGCTCTTAAAGATATAGTCAAAGAAGAACTGCAAAAACTGCTAGATGCAAGATTCATTTACCCTATCTCCGACAATGAGTGGGTCTCTCCTTTGGTCTTAGTTCCGAAGAAAAATGGTAAGTGGATAATTTGTGTCGATTAGAGGGTGTTGAACAAAGCCACAAAGAAGGATCATTTTCCTCTACCCTTCATTTACCAAGAGCTAGATGGCCTTTAAGGGAAAATGTTTTTCTCTTTCCTAGATGGATTTAGTGGATACAACCAAATCCACATTTGCCCAGAAGACTAGGACAAGACAAAATTCACTTGTCCTTGCGGTACTTTTGCCTATAGGCTCCTTCCTTTTGGACTATGCAATGCTCCTACCACGTTCCAGAGAGCAGTCTTGAGTATTTTCACCGAATTAGTTCTTGATGCAGTGGAGATTTATATGGATGATTTTACACCTTATGGCTATGATTTTCAAGAAGCCATGTCTAACCTAGGCAAAGTACTACACAAATGCATTGAAATGAATCTGTTTCTTAGTCCTGAAAAATATGAATTCTTAATGACAACAGCGACCGTGCTATGTCGTTCAATATCTCAGTAAGGACTACAGGTGGACCCAACAAAATAGCTATCATCCAAAGGGACTCACTTGCTCAAAATAAGAGAGATGTTAGAAGTTTCCTAGGGTTAGTTAGATAGTAATGAAGGTTCATGAAGGACTTCAGCAAGTTGGCCTCTCCTTTATTTGTTTTGTTGCCCAAAGAATCTGAGTTTATATGGTCAAAAGGTTGTCAAGAGGCCATAGACATCCTAAAGGATAAGTTAACAACTTCACTGATTCTATGAGGCCTGAATTGGGCCCTCCCCTTTCATATTCATGTTGACGCCTCACACAAAGCCGTAGGAGAATCCCTAGGTCATATAGATGAACAAATGCCTCATCTTATCTATTTTATCAATAAGAATTTATCGAAGGCTAAACTAAATTATACAGTGACCGAAAAGGAACTCCTGGTTGTTGTGCATTCATTAATGAAATTCATGCATTATATTACAGGATATTAGACATTGTGCATACTGACCATGCTGCAATCAAATATTTAATGAACAAACTAGATGTGAATGCTTGAATTATAATATGGTTACTTTTATTACAACAATTTGATCTAACCATTGTTTATAAGTTCGGAAAGGAAAATGTTGTTGCAAACTTTATTTCTAGAGTAAATTTGCCTCCAAGTGAAGAAGGAATGGTGGATGACCAGTTACCAGATGAGAAATTATTTGCTATTTCAATTCTCTCTCCATGGTTTGCTGATATAGCAAACTATTTTGTATCAGCATAGTTCCCACCAAACTTGTCCTCCAAAGAAAAGAGCAAGATAGTTAGGAAAATCACCTCCTTCACTTGGATTGGGGGCAATCTTTTCAAACTTGGCCCAAATGAAATCTTGAGAAGGTGTGTCAAGGAAGAGGAATTCTTTGACATCCTTCTGACCTGTCATGATGGGCCATGTGGAGGCCACTTTGTAGCAAAGAGGACAACATTCAAAGTGTTACAAGTAGGCTTTTATTGGCCCACTCTTCATCAAGATGTGAAAATGTACACTAGTCAGTGTGATCGGTGCCAGAGGATGGGAAGGCCTACTCCAAGAGACGAAATGCCTCTACAACCTCAAGTGACTTTCGAGCCATTTGACAAGTGGGGAATGGACTTCATTGGGCATATTGACCCTCCTTTAAAGAAAAAACAATACGTTATTGTGTGCACTGATTATTTGACTAAGTGGGCTAAAACCAAGGCAATTAAGGGAGCAAGAGAAGAGAAGGTGGGTGAGTTCCTAAGGGAGAATGCATTCTACAAATTTGGGTACCCTAGATAGCTAGTCACAGACCAAGGTAGCTAGTCTACCTCGAACATGATTGAAGACTTTCTCAGCCATCATAAGATCAAGCATAGAACCTCCACTCCCTATCATCCACAAGATAATTGGCAAGTGGAGTTGACCAACAGAGCACTTGAGGGCATCTTGACCAAAGTGGTGAGCAACAATAGGAAGGATTGGGCAGAAAGACTAGTTGAGGCCACCTGGGCCTATAATATGACATGGAAGACCACCAATGTATTCACATGCTATGAGCTGGTCTATGGGAAAAAGGCCTTGATGTCCATCGAATTTGAATATAAAACATTAAGGATGGTCGTGCAACTAGATCTAGATATTAGCAATGCACAGAAAGAGAGATTGTCCAAGCTGAATGGTTTGGATGAATTCAGAATGTAGGCCCTCCTACAGACAGAGAATGTTCAACTTCATAGGAAGATTTGGCATGATAAATATATCAAGGAGAAGCAATTTTAGGAAGGCGATTAGCCATTGTTATATTATTCTAGCTATAAAGACTTCAAGGGAAAGTTAAGGACGAGATGGCTCGGACCTTATGTTGTGGAAGGATGCCATGATAATGGTTTAGTGGAAATCAGAACCGTAGATGAAGAAGCCATTCCTTTGACTGTTAATGAACACCGATTGAAAATTTACAAGATACCTTTATCAAAACAAGAGTTCACTGATGATATCAATAAAATAGTGATGATAGTGGAGCAAGTTCCAACTCCTCCCTCATCAAATCACTAAGAAAAAAAAATGACTCAGGTGAAAACCTCCATGAGGTGCCTACATGCCATAATTGTGTTGAAAACCAATTGAGGCGGCTCAGTGGTGTCAAAACAAAGATAAAGGAAGAGAAAGAGAATAAGAAATATCACTAGGTGAAAACCTTTCTCGAGGTGCCTTGGGCAAACAGGTAGGGTGAAAACCTCTCTGAGGCAGCCTAGTTGTTTTAAAAAAATAAAATAAAAAAATAAAACAATCATGAAATCTCCATTCGCAAGTCAGCAAGAAGGATGGTCAAGGAGAAAAGGAGGATCCGAAAGAGACCCCTGTCACTCACATATTTATTTTCCACTAACTACCATGCATCCCTCCATCATTTCTATCATTCTTTCACTCCATTGCTTCAGTTTATAAAAAGGTTGTGTTTTCTACAGGATCTCCTATATTCCTACATGATCCCCTGAAAACCTACAGGATGATCATGTAGGAATTACAGTGACCCAGAAATCCTATACAAAGTAGTCCGCAGGAAAATGACGGAATTTTTAGGTCCCTAAAATTCACCCTCTTCATCATCTATCACCACACCTTGTCCACCATCATTATCTCTGCACTCACCATTAGAAAAAATCAGTTTCAATAGTTTTTTTTCCTCCAGTCATCAAAAGAAGGGAGACAGAGAGGAATAAAGAGCATCACCTAAATATTCCTTTCTCTCCACACTCCCACTCCTTCTTTCCATCCGTGTCACCATCCTCACAACCCCAACAAGAAGAATGACTAAAGAGTTCTGAGGGAGAAGCAACTACAAGACACCCTGTAGGAAATCTTGTAGCAGCCTATCCCACATAATACCAATCATGCCAGTAACAAGCCTTCAACATGATGATATAGGAGCTCGAAAGAAGCAACATCATATCTTCAACCTCAAGTACCTGTGAAAACAAAGGAGCCATCGGCAGACAACAAGAGGAGGAAGAAGACTAGCATGCAACAAATACACACAACAACACCTCTGGTCTTTGACAACTGTATCGTAACATTGGAGCCATATCTAAGTATCCCTCTCGCTCTCTCATATGCATCATGTATTCAAAAAAATGTAAGGGGTATGAGATAGTAGGTTTATAAGTTAAAGGTGGCCAGTTAACTTGCCCACCTTCGTTCAGTCAACACATGCACAACTGGGTGTCCTCTCACACATGGTTGTAGTCAACTCAAAGACAGAGAAGGAGTAGGACAAAAGTGGTTCAAACTATGGATCCATAAGTTGGGAGTTGATTACGAGGAGTGGGAAATGATGAGGTGGTAGTGGGGACCAACAATCCAAAATTGGAAATGTACCTTTGGTGCCAGCACACCACCTCACCTTGAATCACCATAACATGAAATAAAACATCTTTCCCTTGAATTCATGCATTTCACTTCATTGAAACTCAATCACTCAGGTCACTCTCATACCCAGGCAACCCACTAGAAGCAAAATTCCATTGTTTCACTGCACATGAATTCCTACAGGACTGCACATGAATTCCTACGGGACCATGCACAGGAATTCCTACAGGATACACAGAGACTGTCTACAGGATTGGTAGAGAAGAGTTCAGAAGGAATACCATGGGAGTTGACCAATGTAAACAATATAAAGAGGTACGCTTTGTAACTAAATCACTATTTGTAGGTAAATGAACCAGAAATCCTTTAAGTATGAGTGAGTTTAACAACTGTGTAAGGGAATTACATACATAGTCATCTCTGTCTTGGTTCTGCATTTGAAAAATTGTTTCAACCCTCTAATTGTCTCCTCAAAGTTCACGAGCAAGATGACAGGAGGGTTTAAAAGGAGAGAGCCCACCAACACTGTGAGAATCCAACAACACCCCCAAGTGCTTGAAATCTTCACAAGGCATAATTGGATGGGGTTTTTCGAAAAATTCAGACGGTATGATGCTGAGGTGGCTCAAGAGTTTTCTCTCTCCCTCACTCCACTCACCAGAATCCATGCCACTGTTGTAATAAGGGGCCTCACTATATATCTCATCCACGAGCTCATCATTACAGTCACCACACTTCTCCTAGGAATACCATGGAGAAAAGAAGACAAAGGAGTTAGCCAAGTTGCCAAAAGAAAGTCCTTTTTAGAAGGTGAGGAACCCAGTGAGGACAAAAATGGAGAAGGAGGGAAAGTTTGCCATATCCATGGAATGAGGTAGCCTACCAACTGATCAAATACATTTCATGTGAGGGTAGGTATATTGTAGTCTATAGCTATCATTTCACGATCCTTGAAGAATTGAGATTTGGAGGAGAAGCACCCCCTCACCAAAGGCTCAACATACCATACCTCCTACTTCAATCACTCATAGACTCAAGCATCAAAGTGAAGGAGGGAAATTCCCAACAGTTAGCTCACCATGGGTTGATGAGGATCCTCATACAAGATGCACTCCAAAACTTCAAAACTCCTATAACATGGTTAGTTTTCAAATACATGCCAGTAGAGGATGACATCAAAGCTCTCACTTATGATGTTAGTCCTACTGTCAATGAAGAGGAAGTAAAGCAGGAAGAGGAAGATATAGAATTAGATAAGGATGAGATGGATGAAGAAGCAGCCGACACAAAGGAACATGATGAATATGAAAAAGAAGAGGGAGAAGAGAAGGATGATGATGAAGAAATAGAGGAGGAAATTATGGAGGAATCTGATAGAGATGATGAAGATCTACAAGAAGAACAAGACATGAAGGACAAAAAGGAAGAAGGAAATGGAAAAGAGGGGTAGAAAACAAGGAGGAGTCACCTAGGGTGTCTTCAGAAGCCACGAAGGGAGAGGCAACAACTGCCCTCACTGCTCTTAGCACCCTAATCAAGAAAAAAGGAAAAAGGCAGAGGCAGACCCCATTATATTTCAGGACAAGAAAAAGCGCAAGAATAAGATAGGGGAAGCCCCAAGCATCAACCAAAAATCCTATTGTGATTGAAGATTCCCCCACAAAAAAAAAAAGATAAAATGCCTTCCCTTAAGTCCCCTATCATCTATGTGAGGAGGCATACTACTAGATCAACTTCCTCCAAGGGAAAGTCAATCCTACAGGATACACAGCAAAATCTATAGGAAATAAAAACATTCCTATAGGATACTCTGTTGAATCTATAGGAGGCAAAGAAATTAGAAAGGGAGGTAGGGGAGTAGTAGAAAACTAAAGAAGAGGACCCAGAGACAAAAGAACTGAGCCCCCAACCTAACCTAGAGTCCTATTACCGATTTATTGAAGGAGGTAGGGTCATACCTCAAAAATTTGCCATACCACTGTTCTTTGAGCTTGAGAAGGAGAGGGCCAGAACTCATCGATAGATACAAATCACCAAATCAAAGGGGGTGGAAGACATTAGGAACATTGAAGAGAAACTCAAGGAGATGGGCTAAGAGCTAAGTGGCTTGAGAGACAGAGAAGCTATAATGAGAAATCAGCTAGAGACAGAAAATGCAAGGTTGAGGGGATAGCCATAGGAAAGAGAGAATCAATTGGCATGTATGGCTAGTCTCTCTTTGGAAGCAATCCAGTGTAGGATGGCAGCTAAATTCAATGCTCTCTACCTCAAAAAAGAATGGTTGCAGTTTTAGATTAAGACCCTAGACAGAGAGGCACCATGTCATTTTAGGACTACATGCAGTTTATTGATCTTTGTGATAAAAGTATACTATAATATAGGGCCAAAATGGATGAGTTTTATTTGTACAGCATGGACCTCATAGACATGAATGTATGGGACCCTAATGCCAATATAGGAGATCTACAATTAATGGCTTTGGCATCATGGATGAACCATGAGGAATCAAGAGCTGCAGAGATGAAAAGGATATTAGCAAGAGAGCAAGTTGAACCTCTTCTGACCAAAGCTGAACAATCAAATCCCATGGCCCTAATCAATACCCATACTTGATTGCAAATGATCCTCAACTAGCACCTAGATATCTTGCTTCCCAAGAGCAAGAACTTTCACATTTTTAGGACATGTTTAGGTTGATAGGACATGATAGTATACATGCTTGGCTGAGGAGATGGAACACACTTCCATACAACTTATAGATAAGAGAATATCACTCTCCTCAAATGTTGAGAGAGGCAAAAAATAGGACACCTATGTATAAGAAATCTATGTAAAGGTTAAAGGTCAATTGGATAGGCCTAAAAAAAAATCCACCACTACTCTTAGGGATTCTAGAAGGGAGAAAGGAAGAAGAAGAAAAGAGGTAGAAAAGAAAGAAGGCTTATATAAACAAGAAGGGGAGACCAGAATAGAAGCATTGGATGTCAAAGATGCCACTAGAGCCATGAAGGATATGGATATTGATTAAGTTGCGTAGAGGATAAGCAACACTTTCAGTAGGGGGGTGATGATGAGCCTCGTCATTGGGTAATTATATGGGCCTTAATTCACCTCCAAGCTTAGTCAAACCAAATTTTCTCATAACTTATTACATGTTTTTTATTATACTTTTTTTTTTTAGGTGAGTTAGAGTTGGATATTATGCTTTGTAGTCTGATATGCATTGAATGAAGGATTAAAGGAGAAAATCAAGGAATTTTGGAAAGACAAAGGTAAAAAATAAAATGGGGCAAGGGAGAGGGATTGTAGGAGGTAAATCCTCCTCATTAACTACTCCTTCATTTGAATATCAATCCATTCATCACACCAGCTTGGAGTGCAAACAGCTAAATCATGAGGACTAGAAGGTAGCCAAGCAAGTGAGAGACAAAGTACCAATTTATCTCAAGTTTGGGAGATGAGCATCCCTAATTTTAAGGAAGTCGTTGGGGACTTCACATGTATAAGTAGAGATGCCTAGGACCTCAGTAGGATTCAGATTTTTGATGGTAGAACTCTAATCTATTTTAGAGCTGCAAAACTTGTCATAATTCTATAGATGTAATTTTTTTTTTTGGTAATAAGAATGAGTTTTGTTTTGATCAAACATTGAGTTAACTCAGAGGGCTGAAGCTCTTGTGTTAGGGCCCAACCCTAGCAGCTAAGGCTCCTCTTTATTTTACATGTATGTTTAGTGTAGATTCATAGCTTCATTGTTAATTTTATTTTTAGATGCATTTCCATTACAAGTAGTGTAGATTATATTGGTTGTTTAATAGTTTGCTTCAATTTGTGCCTTACTTCAAGTAGTAGGTTAACAAGG
Source organism: Pinus taeda (assembly GCA_000404065.3). NCBI lineage: Eukaryota > Viridiplantae > Streptophyta > Pinopsida > Pinales > Pinaceae > Pinus > Pinus taeda. Next base: position 105,219 of record APFE030972650.1, read on the forward strand.
AGAAAAAGGATCACCACAAGGTTGTTAGCAGGTTTCTTGGCCTCACTTCCTCCCTTTGGGACCATGACTTGAGGAAGTGAACCTTAAGAAGCCCCAAAAACACATATTTCTAGTTCTTTAGCTTTGGAGTTTGCTATCTTTAATTCAGTATTTGGTTAATTTTGCAAGGTGGATTTCATTTTCATCTTTTTAATCTCCATTTTTGTAGTATATCTCACTCATGCTTTCATTCCTTTCAGCAACTTTCATCATGCATAGTATAGGCAGTTGATTCACTAATTCTTCTTTTCTAGTTTATGAAAATGTATCTTGTTGCATAGCTTTTTGGAAGACACACATGTTTTATGCAGAGTAGGTGCTTCAAGAGGAGACTCAGACTTCATAGCCATCAGCCACACTCCACTTTATCCACCTTTTCCATCTCTTGTTTTGACCATCACTTTCCCTACTTTCTGATCATTTTTCATAAAATTTCTCCCAAGCACATTGAGTGAATCTAGCCATCTATTACCTTGGATAATTACTCATGAGTGATCCTAGACCTTATACCACTCCATTCCACCCATCACACACCTTTCCTAAGCTTTTAGTCACCTCCTACACCTCACATTTAGCTCTCAATTGTATCATGTAGGTTTCCAATAATTCCTATAGGATCATCCGGTAGGTTTCTAGTACATCCTATAGGTTTTCCTAAAACAACCTATTTTGGGACCGAATTGATGGAAAGCCTCTAGGAAGTCACCCAATGCCTCCTAGGGACCCTCCACACCATCCAAACACTTCATAAACCTTCTAGCCATCCTAAAACACCCTTAATCCACAAGAACAATTAGTTTGCATACGTGATTTTGCATGAGAGGACAAAAAAAGAAAAAAGGAACCACACTGGTTGGTTCGAAATGCATCACAAATGATTTTTTATGTGATTTCGCCAAAATTATTCTCCAAACATGATTATGGATCACAGAAGTCTGAATTCCTTAAAGATTTAGTTTAGTCACTTTACTTGCACATTAGTATTGTTTGATGCTTCTTACTTCTGCAACTTAGATAGTAGAATTTGTTTTCTGTTGATTTAGCATTTCTGCCTAGCATAGCTTCTTAAATGGTTAATTAGGGAATGGTGTGATTTAGCCTTACATGTTGACCTTCTCCATTAATGCAATAGAGTAAGTCTCTTAGATTATATTTACCTTTCTTCCATCAAAGAAACAAGCTTCTTCTAACTCCTTAAAATTCTGGCTTGGAACCCCAGTGGTCTCTCCCTAGCTGAAGAGTCATAACATGCAACACCATCACTTTTATTTGTGCATACAACACTGTCACCTCCAAGTTTGTACAAACCCTGAGTTGATAACTAGAGCTGGTAGCCCAAACGTTGCAGCACCCTTGCTGCAATACTGATGCTCATCATCGGCCTCGGCCTCGCCCCTGATACTCACCTCGCGCTCCTCCAACGCCTTGGTCGGGAGGTCGCGTTTCTTCCTGCACCCTGTATGTAGGTGTCCTGTCCATGATTAATTCATAACTACAATAATTACGCTTGTCATGCCCTATTGATTGACATAAATTGTAGAAGAGTTGTTGTGGTGTCTGTATGAATTTATGTAGCAAATGGAAATTGTCAGTCGCATGTTTCTCAGCTACCTAGAAAATAGCACACCATAGCATGGGCCCTATACTTACCCCTGCTATAGCCTCGGCCTTAGAGGCATTGGTCCCCCTGCTACAACACAATTTGCAAAGAATAGATAGTGATCCTTGTGATGCCCCTGGCCTTTGAATTTCAGGCACCAAACTTCTTCACACACCTCTCACTGACCTCTTCTATCTTTCTTCATAATTTTCATTTTGAGGCGAAGGTTCTGCAACTGTGTGTGAATCTGCTAAACTTCCAAATTCACATCCTGCATTGGTTTCTTGTCCAATCTCATCATGATTTCCAGAGCTTTCGCTTGGGTCCCGATCTTCTGTTGTGATAGCCCAGCCCTTAGGTGAGGCAGGAACGAGGCCACAAACCATTCGTAATGTTGCACATCAATTATATTTATGTTGGCTTCATGGATCATGCACTTCAGTCTTTGATCCAAATGCCAGAGTGTCTTTCTAGGCTTCATCATGATCTCCTTGAATCCCACAATGGATTGTGCTTGAGACTTATGTCTATTGAATTCCCTATTTAGCACAATTTGGATGTCTCCCGATGTTGATGTTAGGTTATAAGTACTGTACTTAATGTACCACATTAGTGCATAGTCCTGCAAAGCACTAACCAATGTTGCTTTCTTCATTTCATCATTTGTGATACCCTGAGCATCCCATACAGCCTTCGCGATGAACCAAAACTGGTCTTCGTCTTTATTTCCTATGCCCTTGAACATAGGTAGCTTCACGGAGTTCACCATGTTGAACGTTGTTGGAGGTGGCAACAGGGTGGGTGAAGGGGTAGGTGGTGGAGGTGAGGATGGAGGCAGTGTGGATGGATGAGATGAGGATGGAGGCCATGCAGGGATTCACGGGAACCCTTGTCTTATCAATTGAATAGCATGGAGAAGCCTGTGCTACTCCTTCGTCGTCACTCATAGGAGGCTCAATCATCAGGCTATATTCAGGACATTTTCTTCCATCGTCCTTGAAATTCCGTCCACTTCACGTAGTCCAAAACATCAAGGTAACTGCATAACCCACTTTTCACACAAGAGTATCTTAATCCAAATATTTAATTATTTCTAATACTTACCTCATGACCCCTTGAAGAAGCGGCACTTTACTTCACTGTAACTGATTGAAGTATCGACTGTGCACTCTATCATAAAGCCTCCTAGGATATGGTCGAGCCAACGATCAAAAATGCACATGATCTTATCTTCAGAGGCTTCTAATTTCCACACTAACTCTGGGGTCCAGACAATTGGACCATCAAGCCTCCACCTCCCTTGGTCATCTACCAACTTTGTGATCCACTCATATAATTCAACTAGGAAGGAATAAAAGAAGATTTCATGTACCTCTGTGTACATATATCTTTCTAACCACTATTCTTTCGTCAATTATAGATTCCTAATTTCTTGTGTCATGAATTCGTGGACCTTTATATCCAACCAGTCTTCAATCTTCTTCTTAATTGGATTCCAATGATGCGACATCACACATATCGTTATTTAGATCCCGGTCCCAGTAACAAAAGCATTTGTTGGCTTGATGGGCCTTGACCCAGGTTCAACATTATTTAGCCAAGAAAATCCCTACACTACTGGCCCTTTTGGCATCAATCCGTGGAGCCTGGACTAAAGTCTCACCCGAACCAGTATGGTGGGATACAAGAACCACGTTTTCACACCCTAAGATGGTTATGATGTCGGTTTGACACCTTAACTCTACTTTTTCACAAATCGATAAGCCTTTAGGGCTTATCGATGTACTTCTTTATTATTCTTTCAGAACCTTCGTGGAGGTCTACGATTGTCCTTCGCATAACCCTAACAAGTGATTCAGGCACTTAAGTGCCTTTTTAACTATGTTTTATAGCTTTCTGAATTATATTAAGTGTTTTCCAACTCTTCCATGCAATTAAGATTACCTTTACGTAAACATATATCTCTACTTGCATTCACATAAGAGAGGAAAACATATAGGTTTGCGCATCAAAATTAGCAATAGAACATAAACCCAATGCTTTACATAACATAATCACATGCCATTGATAAAAGAAAAATACATAATAATTTCAAAATACTTCTCTTTATTGATGATCCATATTTCCTGTACACACTCTAACATCCCTGCGCACACAATTGTAGCGGTCTGCGCACTCAGCTGCGGAATTCCACCCTAGGCCTCTACGCACTGAGCTGTAGAGCCTCTTTCCTATGCTAAGACTCTCGCTCTTAGCTCTTTATAGATTCATCATGAATATCTATGAACTGTATTTTCCTAGACTCCTCTAAGGCCTCCTTTTTATACAATCCCATGGTCTGTAGATCTCATCAAGATGACAAAACCTATATAAACTAGGGGCAGAAAACCTTTACATTAATTTATACAAAATTTATGCTTTCTACCCCAAAACATGGGCTTTTAACTTCGAAATTGACCCTAGGGGATCTGTTCCCAACACACCAATAGTAAGACTGGAAGCTATCAATTTTTTTCTTGCCATTGCAAGTCATAAAAACATCAAGCTATATCAAATGGATGTGAAGACTACATTTCTCAATGGAGATCTCGATGAAGAAGTTTACATTGAGAACCTAGAAGGATTTATGACGACAACAGATGAAGGGTTTATGTACAAACTGAAAAAGCCCCTATATGGATTGAAATAGGCTCCTAAAGCATGGTACGAAAGGCTAGATAAATACCTTCGCCAACAAGGCTTTGAAAAGGGTATTGTTGACAACAAGTTATACATAAAATGTGAAGCTGACTAAATACTAACTATCGTAGTATATGTGGATGACATAATCTTTGGCAGTGACATGGAATAATCGGGCCATCAATTCGCAAAATGTATGCAGATAGAGTTTGAAATAAACATGATTACAGACCTTTCTTTCTTCCGTGGATTCAAAATATATCAATCTACAAAAGTAGTGTTTATCTCCCAATCCAAATACCTCAAAGAAACTCTAAATAATTTTGTGCTAGAATATTGCAAGCGAGTAAGCAAACCTATGGCTACATGCTACAAATTGTGAAAAAGAGATGATACACCACTAGTGAATCAGACTGAATGCATATCCATGATATGAAGCTTATTGTATATAATAGATTTGAGATCATACATCACGCAAGTTGTGGGTCTTATGGAGAGACTTCAAGCCTTCCCTCGTGAAAGTCATGTTGTTGTTGTCAAAAGAATTTTCAAATATCTCCAAGGAACAACAAAATATGGATTGTGGTATTCTTAGAGTAAACTATTTAAGCTGAAGGTCTACACTTATGTTTATTTTGTTGGAAGTCTTGATGACAGGAAGAGCACCTCAGGTGCAGCTTTCTTCCTAGGGAAATTCTTAGAGTCAAGTGTCAGCAAGAAACAAGCCTCCATTTCTTTATCGACTACTAAAGAAAATTATACTGTTGTTGCTACCCATTGCACTCAAATTCTATGGATGAAGTGGAATTTAAAAGATATACCAGGAGATTTAACTGATCTTATTCCAATTATGTGTGACAATACAAATTCCATCAGTCTCTCTAAAAATCGAATCAAGCATTCAAAAACCAAGAATATTCCTATCAAGTTCCATTTCTTAAGGGAACAAGTTGTAGCCAATATTGTCAAACTTCAATATGTTTCCACTAAAAACCAACTTGCAGATATCTTTTCTAAGCCACTGGCAAGAGAATCTATTGAATATCTTATGCAACATATAGGATTTGTGGCTCCTCCTTCCAAATGACAACATTTTGGTTGGTATTGATAGCCACTCAAAATGTGGGATCAATGGAAGAGTAAGCCGCAGTGGTTTAGGGGGAGTATTCAAGAAGTCTTATTTTGCACTAATGACAAAATCAGAGAATATTACTCAGGGATCAAAGAAGAAAATGCCTAGTTTCAAGGGGAGCTATAGTGTTTCCATCAATGCCAAAGGGGAAGATTGTTGGACAGTTGGTATTGTTTTGATGGCTAGTGGTTGTGAGTGTGTTGGCATTGATGTCAAACAAATTAGCATTGTGATTGGGAGTCTGGAAGAAGTACTATGGTAGCTTCAGGCTTCTAGTAGGCAATCATCATAGTAGCAAGCTTATTGAAAAACCATAAAATGATGACTATAGTGATTGGTAGTCTAGGTTCAGGAGGAATCCTATGGTAGTTGTGGGATTCTAGTGGAGAATCATCATAGTAGCAGGATTATTGAAAAGCCATAAAATCATGACTATGGTGAATTGGTGGTCCAGGGTCTTTGCATCATATTTCAAGTTGAAAATGGGCTCAAAGACTGCATTAGACTATCTCCAGTAGAAAGTGAAATGAATAAAATTTCCAATAGTATATGGAAATCCAGAAATGGCTATCAGAATCGAAAGTTCTGGATCGTCAAGGTAAGGAGCTTGAAGTCCTTAAGGGGAGACCAAATATCAAAACCTTGGAGCAGAGGATTGATCATAGCATCAGGGCAGACTATATCAAAGGTTTGAGAATATCAGAACATTGGAGTGAGCTATCATTACAGAGTTTTGAAATCTAAATTGTCCTCCTAAGGAAATTATAAAATAATTGTGGAAATAATACAATAATATTACATTATATCATCAAATTTTAGAGGGAAAAAAGATAAAAACTAATTTTTCAACTCGTATTTTCAACTTATCTCCCTATGAATTTACTCAAATTTTGAGTGGAAATACTCGTTGGATGAAAAAATTGATTCCTCATCCAAGGAGTGCCCATGTTGCATGCTTACAATGCACCCTACTACATGAAAAATGAGAAATACCTGAAAAACATGATTGCAATCACGTTTTTCATATATTTATGATTTTTGATGTAGTGGGGTCCATCGAAAGTGTACAACATGGGTACTCCTTGGATGAGGAGTTAAATTTTGTGTCCAATGAGTACTCATGCTTAAAATTTAAGTAAAAGCTTAGGGAGATAAGTTGAAGATACAAATTGGAAAATTAGTTTTATTATTTTATTATTTTTTAATATTTTTACCTTTATACCCCTAAAATGGTGAATTCTCCCCCATGGTTGATATCATCATCTTGAATCCTATTTGTTCTTATAAAGTTTATTTTGGTTGTACATTTTTCTTAGGAGGCCCATTTTAGACCTAAAAAATTCTTTAATGATCGAAGATCAGATAATATCAAAACATTGAAGTAGGCTATAGTGCAGGTCAGAGAATATCAGAACCTCAAAGCAATATATATCAGAGTATGAGGCAAAAAAAGTATTGGAACCTCGTAATTCCTTAGAGACTACATTTTTTTAGAATTTCTGAGGTTCACAAAGAAAAATAAATACAAAGGAATTCTGTGTAGGACCCGGGACCAAGGAGTCTCTTTCCCTCTCCTCATAATAAACACATCATTGTAGTTGATCAGTCCTAAAGAGCTATAGTGGAAAATGACGTCAACATGACATGGCAGTATAGTGGACACGTGGCAACTTGTTTTGGTATTTTTTAGTGGCCTAATGAGGCAAATTAGAGTGGTACATGTCACCACTCAGGAGGTGCCATGTGGAGAGAAAAATGACAAATGAATGACATCATATTGAAGGTCAGCATATCAGAGGTTCAGGACCTCATAACTCCTATAAAAATGGCATTTGAAAAAGGTTTTAGTGAAAGGGGCTCTAATGTGATATTATTACTTGGTCATGGAGTTCAGAGAACCATGTGCGTAGATGAAGCTTAGCACTGACGTGAATTCCATCGGTCACGGCACATGGTCCTATGATGGAAATGACATATGGTGATCAACAAAGAGAGCTAAATGCAATATGGAATATGCAATTTCATAGGGACTATTCCTTTAACTTTATGATATGTAGGGGCTCCGATATTAACTCGCACATGATCATGTGGAGACCAAAGAAACTAAGGGCTAAGAACCAAGGGGCTAAAAGTATCAGAACTGTGTTATTTCGTAACATTTATTTTACATGATTTATGGTATGTTGAGGCTTTGATGTAAAAATATAGTGAATTAAAAGGATGCATGGTTCAATAACTAGAGATTAAATTTGAATCAGTGAAGTTGGGTAACAGAGTGAATGGGATCTGTAGAAAGCATTGAGGAAAGGTAACTAGGACAAAAGTCCACAGAGAAGAACTGATGAGATGAAGAAAACCATCTTCTACTTCTTGTGCATGTCTTGTAGATTTAAATAAGGAACAAAGTGGCCATTCCTTATTACTTTCAAGCTATATGAAGCAATGAATAAGCATGGGAATTCATGGTAGAGTATGCAAGTTGTCTGAGGTTAAATTCTCAGTATGGAGAATTACAGAAGAATTCAATGAAGAATACGACAACCCATTATTATGTTTAATATCATGACATAATTCAACCATCAAACACAGCAACAATAGGAGGACCCATATTGAGGTACACTCGGGTAATGTGGAAACATGTAGCAGAGACAACATTGTGTAGTATGTAGCAGAAGCTCAAAACCATCGATTGACATCGAGAAAAGTGGTAAGAGTGTATTGTTGAACTGTTTAGGAATGAGAGCAGATTGTGTACAGTGAAATGAGTGGATGAGAAGAATTGAAAGAAGTGTAGTAGAGAGCCTCTGTGAGAGAACAGAAATTTGAGGATATGTGGTTTTGATCAGAAGATAGAGTGTATGAGACTAAGGGAGTCTATTGAACAATATAGGATCGAGTGCATAAGTTGTTTCTACAACCAACTAAATTGGTATTTTTCCATAATTGTATATGCCTTTGTTTTTAGTCTTAAAATTGTATGAAAAGTATAATAGTGGCAACAGTTGGTAGTGGCCTATATTTAGAAGAAGTTGGTGCCTCTTGGAAAGTAGGTGCTTTCTAACCTAAGGGTATCGATTCCTCCTGTGAGTTGGTGCTCACAAAAAAATTAATGTAGTTAAGTAGGTGCTTAATTTACATCAAAAACAAAACAAATTGGTGGTTTTCCCCTTTGGGTTTCCATGTGAAAACACCATTTTCAATATGTTTGTGCTACTCATGTGATAGATTGTATGAACATATGAATGCTTAAGTTTGCTTCTCACTTTATTTATGAATAGATGGTCTCATAAGTAACAAATAATAAAAGAACTAAAATCATATTAAACAAAAAAATTCAAGAATATCACTATTACTAACTCACCCCACCTCAGTAATTCCTTATTCCCACATTATCTTCTTGTATTCATAAGCCATTTTATTGCACAGAGATTGCATAAAATTATGCATATTTGTTTATAGACCTAAGCATGAATAATGAGAAACATGCTATGAAAGTGAAATAATGATGAGGTGGTTTTTTCGTTCATTCATTGCGGAAGTGAGATTTACCTTATTCTTCTATGTGATAAGATGTTCATATTCTTGGCAAGGTTGTGAGAGGAACAACAGTGTATTAACACCATCTAGAAGGTGAACTTTAAGTTTTTGGTTTTTTTTTTCAGGTGCAAAAATATTTTATCACCTAGTCATATAAGGATGCCTTCTTGCTTAAAGGAAATGGAAGAAATGCCCTTATCTATGAAAAAAATCTAGATTAGGGATTTTAATCTTTTATGGTTTAATAGGTTTCTGAATTAGGATTTCTTGACTCTAGTGATTTATAGCTAGAGGCTAATAAAATATTAGGGACATATATCATGTATAATATGAGTTTATGTATTGTTATTCTATCCATGGACGAGTGGTAGACAAGCGTGATTTTACCACAATTGGTGCAGGTTCAATTTTTAGCATGTAAAGGGAACAATTTTCGAAAGTTTCTTTTTAGCATCGATGTTGATATTGGGAAAAATTGAGAAGTGCCACAACTTCACCATTAATAGTGTTGATTGAAAAAAATTATTGCGAGAAATCAATTGATGGAATCTTGATAACCTCTTCACATGATACTTCAACACATCACTTTCCCCATATGACCTATATTTAAGTGTTATTTAGGAATATTACTATATTACACATCTATGGAAACCCTAAAACTAAATTTTGCACCTCTCAAATCACTCCAATAATGTAGATCACGATAGTTATCTATAAATTAGGAAAAATGTAATATGCAAAAAAAAATTCCTAATGAATTCATTATTATAATATAGTGGATCATGGGGCTTTGAAAATATTCCAACCCTTTCTATTTCCAGCACAATTTTTTAACACCATAGCGAGCTAGTAATTTTCAAAGTTCATCTCTTTGCAGAGGCTAGAAAGGGAGAAAAAATATATAGATATCAAACATAAATTAGAAGTTGGGTACACTGAAAATAAGGATGTTGCATCTTTAAAAAAAAATAATAACCTTGAAGAACATGTTGGATAGGTAGTACATACTTTTGTCTAAAAATCATCCACACCATCCTAAAAAAATAGGTCTTTTTCATATTATGAGATATTTCATGTAAGTGAAAACATGAGTATATGGACTCCCATGGTTCTTAGTTGCCTTGTTGCTTGACATAAAAGTAGTCATTATAGTTATAAGAATGAGTCAGAGAGGGAACCCATAACGGAAAAATTTAGATGATTGGAATGATAAAATTAGAACTCAAACAAGCATGGGAAACAAAACAAAACTACAAAAAAATGGATGAAAATTTAACTACATTTGCAAGCTCATGTCATTAGTTTTGTTCCGAACTGTAATGAAATTTTGCTTGTTATATTTCATATTAATGTGTTGGCATCCATCAATATGATACAAATTTATTCCTAACTGTGATGAAATTATGATTTCTATTTTTCATATTAGTGTGTTCGAATCCATCAATATGACAGAGCTTAACCATCTCAATTATTCCAATCATGATTAGATGAATATGAAAAATTTTATTAATATTACAATTAGTCCTAAATTTTTCCAACTAAAGAGTTTGTTGATAAAAGCAATTTCCAATTTTATCTCTATATTTTCTTTTGACTATTTTATAAATTCCGAAAATAATATGTCTATATCAAACTTGAAATCGAGAATGGAGGACCATACATATGGAAAAATGAAGAAGGTTGATTGTAACCCACAAATGCAAGATGCAAGCTTTCTAATATACCATGGAAGGATTGCAAGCTTTCAGATACATCCATTGATGGCTCAGAACACTGGTAATATTTTAGAAACTGATAATTTGAAATAATGCATGAACATGTGATATATAGATAAAATAAATTGTTACATGACTATATTCAATGAGGATCTACCTAGATGAGAAAATGCATACCTAAAATATTTGCCTTTTCGAAACTAAATATAGCAGAGTAAGGTACACTAGAATGGCTTCTCATCGATCTATGTGATTACATTTAATAAGTGGATTGCTAATTTTCCCCAAAAATAAAACTAACCATGTCCACAATGACCTAATCTAGTCTAACACATGCGTTGATTATTACATACCCTAACTAGGATAGTTTGATACACCATTAGAATGTAATCCACATATCCCTAGCATTCCAATATTATTTGTAGATGATTGGAAAAGTGGGGTTCCATATAAATTCCAACGAATTAAACTAAATTATGTTATGTGTGGTCAGTGTACCAATATTTTCATATCTTCAACATCATTCCTAATTAATTTTAGGCTAAAGCCTCTTTCTTAAGGAATTTTAACCTAAAACCTAGATTCACAATTTTTTCAATATTTGTCGTTATGAATCCACTCATTTGATATCTATTTCCCATTATAAGGTTAGTACTATTGATTTATTGTTGGATTAAGATATGGTATCTTCCATCTCTACAATTTGGTTTATAAATCTGTATATAACTAATTATCAACCTAAATCATACAACAAACATGATACATGATACACCTTGATAATTTGGAGAAGCTAATTGGGGTACTCTGCAACAACACATTTTTTTACAGTCTATAAATTAGTTTATATTAAAATAAAATGAAATAAAATTATTAAATGGATATATTTCATGACTAGTGTATTAGAAATGCTAATATTGATTTGATTTGATGACTTTCCCTTTGGATACATAGACGTTATCCAGAGTCTTTCCAACGTTTTTCTCCGATAGACCCATAAGCTCATTCATAGATAGAGTATTTGTAGGAGCCCTCATGTACAAAGTCTTGTTCAAAATTCTAGGATTATCCACTTCCTTGATTGTGTATGTTACAATGTCTTCCTTAGCCACAAAAACAACTACATGTTCACAATATATTCAAATGATTCACAGTCACATGCAACATGCAAGGATATTATATATTTTGGACATAAATTAATGGTCCATCAAACCTTTAACATATCCATTTCCAAGAATGACAACATTGTCCCTTGGAGGGATTGTAAGGCTAGTTTATCCAAGGCTTGGAATGAAACGTCCTTCAATTGGCACATACTCATTATAGGCTCCAACCCTTTTTTCAACAATCTTCAAATCTGCAATGAACGCATTGTATGGTATGTTATTATCTAAAAGGCATATGCATGCATTTCCAATAGAATTAGAGAGGGTGTGTAAAGTATTACCCCCTTCAAAAATAATTCCCTTAAATTTCTTTGTCTCCGAAGGCTTCGCTAGCCCCAAAAATGTGCACATTGGAATTCCTTGGGCCTACTCAAATATTAGATTGGTGCCAAGACTATTGTAGCAATTTTCATGGTATCATGGTTTTCGATGAAGGCCCACATGACCCAGAGAGATTGACATGAAGGATGGCCTTCTCTTTTCTTCTCTTGATGTAAAAACTATGATTGAAGTTTTTGTGATTCCTAAATATGAAGGTGCAAGAAATCTTATCATCATGCCAAAGGGATAAAAAACATCTAAATTGATTATGAATCCATCTTTGCAGACAACAATGATGATGATTTTTAGAAAGTTTGAAATATAATTTAGTTCATTAACTTATCATAACTCGTAGCTCCAAAAGAAGCTTGAGAACCGAATAACACGATAAAAAAACCTCAAATGTTTTACAATATACAAAAGTAAATTAAAATGTAACAAAGAAAGACATAGTAAATAAGCACACATATGTCATGTTGTTCCAACCGATAAAGGGCAGAGCATTCCCTTATAAGAGGAAGTCATGAATTCAAATCTTAATATGAAATGTTAATTGTGTTATTCTATAATACCAAACTAGTTATAACAATGGGGGCATCATTCAGGATTCAACAATGAAGGTAGCAGCTTATCATGGCATCCACCAAGGTTCAATTCTATTAGGGTCATGAATAAGTGATTGTGAGGAGGGTTTAAGTGATACACTTACTTTAAAGCCAAAACTATAAGATATCATCTTTCTGAAGAAAAAATATAAGAGACTACCTCCTAGCTACAACAGATATTTGCATAGCCACAAGAGCAAGAATATTCCCACTAAAAAACTGAACTACGAAGGAAGAGGTTCAACAGGTTCAAATTTGGTCAATATGAGTGTGCTAGATAATCATGTCAAAGTAACTTTTAATAGAGTAAAACTAGAGAAACACCATGTAAAATAAACAAAAAATGCTAGATAATCATTCCAATGCAACTTTTAACTTGGAAAAAGTGCAGGAACCTCAAGAAATAGATCTAAATATGCTTTCCTCATTGGAGGATTAGGGTACAATTTTGTGTAGTACTTGTAGTCATTAGCTTCTCTTCTCTTGTAAAATAGATAGATTGATCAAGCAGGGAGGGTAAACATACATTGTAGGAGGAGGGAGGTGGGTTTGAAATCTTGTTCGCACCAATTGTTAGCAATAGTGAGCAAGTGCAGAAGGTGCCCATTAAGAAGATAGGTGGGTCCGAAATCCAAGAGGAAGATGAGTAGTGAGAAGGATGTTGTGTCTTCTTTTTCACATTATTTTTTTGGTAGTGGGTGAGTGCAGAAGAAGGATTTTCTTTGTTTATTGGCGGTAATGGGCAAGCGCGTAAGGAATCAATTAATGAAGGTTATCTCCTCTTGGTGGTGATGTAATGCTATCTGCGGTGGTACAAATGTTCGGTCTTCATTTGAAAGAGGACAACAAAAATAGTCATCTTTGATTTCCTGGATCTACCTAGGGAAATACCACACAAGCATAAAGTTTTTGGTCAAACATCATGAGCATAACAAAATTGTATATGAAAATGTGTTTTGAACAAATTCAAAATGAAACACCTATCCACATAATAATACAACAAGAACTCTTTATTTAATAAAATTAAGTAGGTGAAAATTTTATAGAAACTAAAATATTTGGATAATGTGTAAAGCAATTTAGAATGTTAAGTGGTGAATTTCTTTCAAGGAAATTAAGAAACAAAAATTAAAAAATTTTTAATATAAATGAAGGAAGATTTCTTTCAAAATTAAAAGAAATAAATAACTAGTATAGATCCATGTTAAGATGGATCTAATATGAGTCTAGAGGGTATATAATACATAACATTAATATAAATTTTATTTTAACAATTTTTTCTATATATAAATTTTGATATCGACATAAATTAGTTAATATATGTGTTGAAAATATTTTTGAAAAGTATAAGATTCAAACATCTTACTAGACTCTTTTTTACTTCTAATTATTTTACATAATATTCATTTTTTTATATAACTCACATTATTTTTCTATTTAGAAAACATTTTTTTTTTTTTTAAAAGAAGCACACAAACTTATACATCCTCTCATATTCCTTGTAAAATGAATTTCTCCACTCAATAAAAAAAATTTAATACACTAAAAAACATATATAAATTTAGTAAAAACTAAATAAAATTAGTTTGATAAATAAATACAAAATAACAATTTATATGTAAGAAAAAAATTAATTAATATATTATTCTTAATAATTTAAAAAAATATGGAAACAATTACATTTACCCATAAAATAATATTAGTTTTCTTTTTTTTATATAATAATCTTTCGAAAAAAAGCTTCTTCACATATATATGTTCGACCATATGATATTTAACCAAATCATATGGTCTTGGTGTCCCACAAACTTGCATTGCATGTGAGTAAAGTGATGTCTAACCATAAAAGTATTTATATAACTATTGTGAAAATTTGCACAACTTTCGTGATTAGCGGTCTCAGTTACAGATTAGCGGTCTCAGTTACAGAATAGCGTAAGTAAATGGAGAGAAGAAAATAATATTAGTTTTGAAGATCATTACTTAACTAAGTACTTAGTCATTAATTATGAAAATCTTGTGTGAAAAACATGTAACAGAACCAATTTAATTTTGAAATTGGAAATTGAGGTTAAAGATATTTTTAAGACATCAAAATAAAGTTGAAAAAAATAAATTATAATTAGTAGTTTTTAAAAGATATAAAAAAAATACAAAATTACAATACAAATTCATTACTTTATTATGTTATCAAATTGAATATATTATTGTCGATACAAATTCATTACTTTATTATGTTTATCAAATTGAATATATTATTGTCGATGCTTTATGTTATTTTATAATAGATATATTGAAAATAAGTTATAAATTTTTTTTAATTAAAATATATATATATATAAATAATTTAGTAAAATAATTAAAAAATTAAATATTAATTTAAAAAAAAAAAAATTAAAAGAAGTGATAAAACTATAAATTAATACATAAAACCTAACCTAATAATCATTAAAAAAAAAAAAAACAATTCTCGCCCAAAAAACTCCGTGCACAAAGATATATAAATAAGAGAAATGAAAATTATAAAACTAGAATCTTCACTAAAATGTTGTGTATATGTGTTTGATGATTTTATAAGTATCGATCCGTGAAACATCAAAAATGAAATTGAATGTGAGTAAAGGAACAATGAATTTGTTTTCAAAATAGATAGAACTTACATTAAAAATGTATTAGAAAACCCCAAAAAGACATTACATTGTGGAGAACAAAATTCAAACAATAAAGATCAAAATTGTAAATAGAAACCACCGCTGCAATATTGTGTCTCAAGTTGTCAACCATCAATGGCCTTTCCCTGGGCTTGGAGTAGAACCCAGCATGCGCTTCTTGCTCTTTCCTCGTTCCACGTGATTATCTCCATGGCTGTGATGGGATTTGAAGATATGACCGTTTATTGTTTCAGATTTAGGCCCGATTATCTGCATCTGAACAACCCCAGGGTTATCGTTAGATGTGGAGAGCCGGTGTTCTGCTACCAAGGAGTTTACTGTAGTACTGGTTACTGCGCCCTTCGACAGTAAATTGATATCGCCGTCGACTTTATTGGCCGAATCAGTGGGCAACTGAGGCTTCTTGGTCTTTGGAACACTTGGGCTAACCCTGAACCATAACGTGGTCTCTTTGGTGGCACTCCTTACGGACGAGGAGCTTATCTCTCCGTCGAATTGCACAGCGTCCTTCTCCACATGACCGTTCGGATCAAAGTCCAACGGATTGTTGGGGACTATAAATAGGTTATTCTTGATGAGCAACCTGCCGCTGCTACGGCCTGCAATGAGCAGCAACGACATCATAATAAGGAGAGCCATTGTAGGGCTCTGAATCATAAAGCTCGGAGTTAGCAGATAAACAATATGATATCAGATCGAAGAGAAGAGATTGTCAGTCAGTATGCTAAAGGAAAATCACTGATAGTTGGAAGACTACGACTGAGAAAGATGAAAACGAATGCTGGTACTTATAGGACGAATAGGAAGAGGGAATTCTTCACTCGCCGCCTTCTCCTGCTGCGTGCGTTTTGACTGCCCTATTGCAAACACAAAATCCTACTTTGAATCAACGTACAACGAAAATCCCAAGCGAAATGAAGCGTTGATTGTTATGTTTTGGAGAGCAGGGCTGGGACCCGAAAGGGAGAGGAACCGTACCGGGTAAGCCGGCCGTTACCCCAGTCGTTGTACGAACTTTTCAATAAAGTCCGATGCCAACACGAGGGTATCGACCATCTCTCAAACTTTTTCGCTCCCTTGGGTAATACACACACGTTTGTAAAAGCCGGTTGACTGCGGGCAGCTGCCACCTAGTGGACGCTGAATTTCTATCGTTAAAGTAACCAGTCGATGACAGTATTTTATAATCGCTTGTTGCCCAACGATTCGACCTGAACGGAAACAAAGGAACTTGATTTTGAATGCCTTTTCCAATTCGAATCTAGCTTCTAGAAAGTAAAACTCAGGGACTCCTCTTCAAACACGACATCGACTCCGGGTTTACTTTTCAAACGACTACGTGGAAAAATTATACTTTAGTGACAGAAAATGAGTATTTCACTTTTGAATTAAACGTCATTATTAAATATTACAACTTGGTTAATTGATTACTATCAATTAAATATTTCATTTTATCGACTCATTGTATGGCAAAATTATTTCAACCATTAAAATAATTTCAACCATTAAAATAATTAAACAACTGTTTTTATATTATAATATGATTAGAATTTAAGGGTAGTACTAACAGAGCTGTAACATTTGTTTGGGGTTTGGAAAATCCAATAAATATATCGCAAACGCATAAGCCTTCTTTCGACGTTTAATGTTTATTTAAAAAAGATAAGTTCTTAATTTGCTCATCATGGGGACTTTCAAGTTATCATACTTACTTTAATCAAGAAGATTCTCTAGAAAGTTATGACCCTACTAATAATTTTCAAGAAGATATGGAGAATTTAAAAAAATTTAAATGTTTATGAGCGTTTTCATATATGGTAACAAAACAATGGTCTACAAACTCATTGGAAAAACATCGCACCATATTAGAACAAGGGACATTACAATCAACAATTTGTAATTTACATGGCCTCTTACTTAGACCATAAAGCCAAAACTTTTTAAGAAAATGGAGAGACAAGTCGCACCCATGCGGGAGTCAGAGTATGCAAAGTTATTACTAAGAATGTGAGGGTTGAGTAGATATGTCAAGCTCAAGTCATGGGAGTTATTACTCCGCATCGGTAATCAGTACTCGACTATAATGAAACTTTTTCTATCCGATGCAAATATGTTGATTGTGCATGGGATGGCACACAACACCTGTAATTTCAAGTTGGAACCTTGGTATTTTGGTGATAAAAGAAGGGTAAATGGAATTAATGATAATCAGTACTCGACTATAATGAAACTTTTTCTATCCCATGTAAATATGTTGATTGTACATGGGATGGCACAACACCTGTAATTTCAGGTTGGAACCTTGGTATTTTGGTGATAAAAGAAGGGTAAAGGGAATTAATGGTAGCATAATTAAGGAGACTTGACCAACAATATAGATGACTTAAATCTGTACGAAATATTCCAAAGGGAGGTCATGGGCATAGTCCAGATGAAGCAACTTAATCATCAAAGAGGTATTTGCAATTATTCTAGTAAGTAGTGAGATAGGCAGATCATTAAATCTTGGAGGTTAAGGTCATGGGGACAAGGATTAAGTTTTTTTTTTTTTTTTGTCATTGCCAAGGTAAGAATGGTTGTGGATTTTTAATTGGGGAAATATATTGCATTTTCTTGGTTCCTAATTTGGGAATACACAGTATTTAGTCCTCCTTGGAAGTAAATTTTATGGAGGTGCACAATGGAATTGTTAGTTGCATAAATTTTAAATCGAGAGGAGAAAGGGAATTTTGAGGCAAAGGAGATCCATTCGTTTGGATAGGCTTTGATTGCATCCTCGTGTGCAAATTAACGTTGGGAAGCGTTTGCACAAATAGAAAATTCAAAGAAAGTAAGGAATGGGCTAAGTTGATAGGAGATGGAGGTGATTGTATGTTCATAGTTTTCCTCACTTGGCGTATTGGAGACCAAAGGACTCAACAATTTCGAGCTCCTTCCATTGTATCAGTTGTTTCAATTTGTTGAGGTGTCGGTTCAAAGTTGGTATGTAAATTTTCCCACCATTCATCCCTCATGTCTCTAGCTAGCAACTTGGAAAAATATTTTTTTTTGGTATGGTATTTTTGTATCTATATTTACATTGAGGAGGGATGATGGGTTGAGAATTGGGTTAGTCTAGGTTAAAATTGTGAATTCTTGTTTGATGAGATAAAGAACACACTAGGTGACAGAGGATGATAATTTTAATTCTATGAGCATTCTAGATAGTTAACCTGACACAAATTTGTGTCTGGACTTTAACACTCTTTCGAAAGACTATTCAGGTTGATCAAGAATGGGATAGATACAATGTCGCTATTAAGAAATGAAATAAATCATTTAATGGAGCTCATCTCATCTCTTGAGGAGGGTGTCTCATGAAACTGGAAATTGGCGGTTATACACCTTTTCCATCAAATCACCATTGTCAAAAATTGTTTTCTATCCTTTGAGTCATCGAATCCCAAGTTTTTAGTAATCCATGGCATTCGAGAAAATAAAATATAAATCTAATCGTACAATAAGCTTTTACAATATACAACTATTTGTTAGTTACTACCATAGTGATTTATTGTATTCACCCATGATTTTTGTAATCCATGGTATTGCAAGTATGATGAAAGTGCATGATTCTAGGTGAAAATGAACTGTAAATAATATAAATATGAGTATTCACTATTGTAAAAGACATGAACTTTTTTTATCATGATGTAGTGTGATGATATTTTTACCATTTAAAAATAATTAAATTATTTTCATATGAATTTACTCTACCTTATTTCTTTATTGCAATTATGAATTGTTTTTATTTATCAATATTTTTTCTCATTTCTCTAAGGATTTAGATTAGTGGTTTCAAAGAAACCTTCTTTTTATTTAGTTTTTTGTTCATGTCCCTAACAAAATCAACGTATAAGAAGTTGGGGCGTGAACTACTTAAGCCTTTAGAATAACGTCCTCACCAAAACTGGAAGCCTCCCATTGCAAAAGAAAAAAAAAATCGTGGAAGTAGGAAATCCTATCAAATTATTAGTCAAGAAATTCCTTGTGTAACAAAGGGACAAGATGATGGATAAATTTTCCATATCCTTTGATAGGTGACAATAGTCAACACATTTTTTCAAACAATTACTTTGGAGGAACCATGCCCTTCAACATACGAGTTACTTTCAATATTTATGTATTTGAAGCTGAGATATATGTGGATGCTCTAGAAAAATAGTTAAATCTGCTATAAAGATATTGTTTTGTCCATAATTTTTCTAATAGAGAAAAAATTACCTTTTTGCTAATTAAGGTCATCCCACATGTTAAGGATTGGTGAGATTCTTATGTTAGATGTATAATCCAAAGTAAATAATGATGCAGGATCATCTGGTTCATAGGTTAATACAAAAAGGGAAGGTTGTTTGGTCTATGAAGAGGACAGAGGAGGAATTTGCTGAGTGAACATTGTGGTTGTTTCTCTTTTACTTTTATTTGTTTATGTTGTCTAATTTAATAAACGAAGAGTAAATATGAAGGTCAAGAATTAGAATTATTTTGGATAATTGTTAGAAGCAACTAGTTTTACTTTCATAATAATACTGTAAGACAATAACAGTTCCGAAACTAAACGGATGTAACTAAACAGGATGTAACCAACAGTAGTTGGAAAAACAAAGTAGTTCGAAAGAAACAGTTCCTGACAATCATTTTTAAAAGAGGAACATAACACAATTGGGGGGTTTGACTTTTTGAGAAGTGAATAAAGAAATATATTTCTGTGCACACAGACATTCCTCTCCAGCGTCCTATAGCTGTTTAATTGTTTATATGACATTACAATGATTTCTATTTGCAATACAAGCCTGTCTTTATTCTATCCTACAAGAATATTCACATACATGCACTTTGAGTTACATTGGTCCAAACAACCATACAAAACTAGACAGATTGAAGAAGCAACTCAAGAACGTGTAGCAGAGACCCCGAACCAACAAGCATATGATTGCCGAAGAAACCAGAACAAGCTGAATACCTCGAGCGTTAGATATACAAACAAGGTGCAAGTATTGATAGTAGGAAACCAAGCAGAATAACGAAGTATGCCTGAAGAACAAAATTCATAATTTTCATTTATACATAAATACAAGAAAAAATATCCATTCAGTCATACATTGTTCCAAAACCCTGTTCAAACAATTATACAGTCCATGCCAAAACTTACTACAAATTCAGGATGGTAAACAGTCCGACCCTATAAACCCTAAGGCCAACCTACAACTATCAAATAGCAGAACAGTTGTGCAAACCAACAATCAAGACTTCATACAGTCGACGACCCATCAAAGTTCTGAAACAGGGACTACGAAGAAACCCAAGACCTAAGGCATTAAGTGAAAATAATAAGAAGGACAGAGAACAACACTACCCGGAGCCGGAGCTTCGAACAACCAGGTTCCGAAACTTTCCAGGTCATCATACTTGCAATAACAACAATACATCAAGTAGGAACATTGAAGTAAGGTGAGCATACATAGAACAATAAGAACCGATTCCAGAATTTACCTTACGGAGGTGAGAGGTGGTCTTGGCAGTTCGATAAAGTCACCCTGCTCGTGAAGGAGCAAAGACATTAGTCGACTGAGGGAAAAAAGGTAACTGTTGATGGCATGGAACCATCAAACTTACCCTTGTAACGTTGAAGGAGCCGAAGAGAACTACAACCACATTTTACTCGAACCCGAGGAAGGATGACTAGGAACCCAATGATTGTTACCTTGAAAAGTTCCAGCCAGAAGAAAATCATAATGACCATAACAACCACCAGCATTGACACTGTATACTAAGAAGGCATAGAGACATTAACCAACGAGCTACAAACACATAGTAAACTACTAGAATAAGAGCAAATAAAGCAGAGATTGAATTTATAGTGATAAAAATGCTCATACGAGACAGAGGAAGGAAACTTTCAGGTCAAAACCCTGAACCAGAGCACCTAATAGCATAACCTCACACAAAACAACCACAACCTACCAGGAACGCGGAGCTTACATACTGAATGAATTTCCACGCAAATGACTCATGCTAGGGTTTGATCACCCATACCAAGGTGGGCTCGAGAATTCCAAGGGAGGACACTTGTCCAACAACTGAAGTAAAAAGTAATAATCACAAGTGTGGGTTCCAAGGACCAAATCTACATCATTACAATCAATCGTCGGCGAATCAACCTTACACCTAATCTGTTGATCATCATTAATTTCTCTTTATTCACACGTTAATAACCGTGTGTAGTGTGTCAAGGTGGGCTGGACCCATCAAGTGGTATTAGAGCAGGAAGTTGAAAGAGCTAGGATATGGAGGTTGGAAGACAACGACGTGGAAGAGGTGTGCGCAGAGCAGCTAACGAGGGATTGAGGGAAGAAATAAGGACCCTTACTACTCTCTTAGAGGCAGAGGAGGCAGGAAGGAGAAGAGATCCAGAACTTGGAGATGATAGTGAGGAGGAGGTAGTAGCTAATATAGATAAATCAGGTGAGGAAGCCCCAGAGACAAAATTGTTGAGGTCAGTGTTGCTAGCCAGAAGCAAGACCAAACTGGAAATTCCTAACTATGATGGCAGTCTATCCGCAGAAGTTCTGCTGGACTAGATAAGCGAGTTGGATAAATATTTTGAGAATGAAGAGATCAGCAAGGACCAAAGACAACCAAATTAATGGGACACGCCGCCCATTGGTGGGATAGTGTCCAAGCAGACAGAAGGAGAATGAATAAGCTACCGATAAGGAAGTGGCCAAGGATGGTGGCCAAGATGAAAGGCATATTTTTTCCTAAGGATTATCAGGGGGCGCTTTACCGACAAGTACAAAACTTAAGACAGAAAGGCATGACAGTAAGAGAATATACGGAAGAATTCTACCGTGTGAACTTGAGGGCTCGTTAGACTAATGATACTCCAGAGAAGACAACAAGATACATAAACGGTTTGTGTCGGGAAATACTGGATGAAATCAATATTCTTTCCCCACGAAACATAGAGGAAGCTTATCAGAGTGCTGTGAAGGCTGAAGAAAAGATTAATAGAAAACAAAATAATAGGAGAGGACGAGGAAACAACAGAGGACGAGCACAATCCTACGGCAGAGGGAGAACTGCCAGTAACAGCGAAGAAGCCAGCAGATCTAGGGCTTCAAGAATGGTAGAGAAAGGAGATAGTGCTAGAGGTGGCCGACCCTATTAACGAGGAAGAAGGAATGGCCGAGGAAGGGGAGCTAATTTCTAGTGCTACAAGTTCCATAAATGGGGGAACATATCTTTTGAATGCCTTGAAGCAGAGCAAGTTGGCCAGAGGGGAACATTTGTTGCACAACCTGAGGAAGCTGAAGCATCACCCCAGGAAGCAGAAAATGTGGCAGAAACGGGGGACGCCTTGGTTCTAAAAAAAGTACTATTGAATCCAGCCAAGGAAACTGCCAAGCAAACCCAACGAAAATCACTGTTCCAGACAATTTGCAGATCACACAGAAAGTCCTGCAAATTGATCATAGACAGTGGGAGTACAGATAATTTGGTTGCCGCCGAGATGGTGGAGAAGCTGGGATTGAGCAGACTTAAGTACCCCACCCCTTACAAGGTGTCGTGGCTGGAGAAAGGCCACCAACTATTGGTTGATGAACAATGTGAGGTTGAATTTCACATTGGCAGATATAGGGACTAGTTTGTCTGCAATATTATGCCAATGCACATGTGTCACATACTGGTAGGAAGACCATGGTAGTATGATCGGAAGGTGGTACACGATGGGAAGATGAATTGCTACAAGTTTGTTAAAGATGGAGTCAACCATACGCTTGTACTCATCATAGAAGAGGATATTACAGAAGCAAGCGGGACAAAAGCATTGTTAGTACGTGGAAAATAGTTTATGAAACAGATCGAGGAAAGCAAAGTTAATTATGTTGTTGTGAGGAGAACTAAGACTGTGTTGTTGCACATGGAAATGTTTGAATTGCCTCTAGAAATTCAAGAGATGTTACAAGAATTCAAGGACATTGTAGTTGAAGATTTACCAGACAAATTTCCTCCCAAAAGAAGCATTAGTCATCATATCGATTTCATACCTGAAGAAAGCCTACCAAATAAAACAACATATCAGATGAGCCCTAAAGATAATGAAGAGATAACGAAACAGGTGCAAAAGTTGCTAGATAAAGGGCTGATCAGGGAAAGCTTGAGCCCTTGTTCGATACCAACAATTCTCGTGCCTGAGAAAGGAGGAAAATGGTGAATGTATATGGACTCACGGGCTATCAACAAAATCACTATTTGATACAGGTTTCCTTTAGCAAGGATGTACGATATGATGGATTGTCTAAGTGGGGCAGCATACTTCACGAAGATTGATTTGAAGAATGGCTATCATCAGATCAGGATTAGAGAAGGAGATGAGTGGAAGACAACCTTCAAGACTAATGAAGGGTTGTATGAGTGGCTAGTCATGTCGTTTGGTTTGAGTAACGCTCCTAGTACTTTTATGAGGTTGATGAATGAAATGTTGAAAGAGTTTATCGGTAAGTTTTTGATAGTATATGTTGATGAAATATTGATTTCCAGCAGGACGAAAGAAGAGCACCTTCAACATATTCGAAGAGTGCTAGAGAAATTACAGCAGAATAAACTGCTGATAAACTTGAAGAAATGGACTTTCTTACAAAAGAATTGGTTTACTTGGGCTTTGTAATTGCAAAAAATGAATTGAAGATAGATCCAAAAAATATCACAGCAATCGTTAATTGGCCATCACCGAAGAGCTTATTTGAGGTACGTAGGTTTCATGGGCTGGCAAGTTTTTAGCACAAGTTTATAAGAAATCTTAGTGAAATCTGCGCGCCTATGTTGGACACCATCAAAAAGGCCAATCAACATTTTGGTTGCACTGAGGCAATAGAGAACAACTTTCAATTCATGAAGCGGAAGATTACAGAGAGGCTGATTCTCAGGATACCTGATTTTAATAAGTTTTTCCAGGTTCGATTCAATGCAAGTGGGACAGCCATTGGTGCTGTGCTTAGATAGGAAGACAAACCTGTTGCATTTTTTAGTGAGAAATTGAACGAAGGCAAGTAGAAATATTCCTCATATGACAAGGAATTTTATGTCGTCATCCAAGCTTTAAAGCATTAGAGACACTACCTGCTGGGAAATGATTTTGTGTTATTTTTTGTTAATTCAACACCGCAATATGTAATGCAACAACACAAATTGAACCACAAGCATGCCAAATGGGTGGAGTATCTGCAGAGTTTCACCTTTGTGCTGAAACACATCGAAGCACAAGCCAATAAGGTGGTGGATGCATTGAGCAAAAGAGCCTTGCTCTTACAGGAAAGTAGAATACAGGTGTTAGGTTTTGAGCACTTGAAAGATTTGTACCAGATCGACACAGACTTCAAAGAGGCCTTTGAAGCGTGTCAAAATCCCATGCTAATGAACACAAGTCCATGGTTGGACTACAACTTGCAGGAGGGACTATTGTTTAGAGGGGGACAGTTATGTATCCCAGATTTTTCGATGAGAGAAAATATTATACAGGAAAAACATAGTGGGGGTCTATCTGGCCACTTCGGCATAGACAAAACTTTGGAGCAGCTCGGACACTTCTATTACTAGCCAAGAATGCGCAGGGATGTACAGCGGTATGTGAATAGGTGTAAAGTCTGCCAACTAGTGAAGTGAAATAGTCAAAACACTGGACTTTACACACCACTACCTATTCCAAGTAGACCATGGGACTCATTCAGCATTGACTTTGCCTTAGGACTACCTAGAGCACAACGAGGATATGACTTAGTGATGGTGGTGGTAGATAGGTTTTCAAAAATGGCGCAATTCATCCCTTGTTGAAAAATTAGTGATGCCACTCATGTAGCTCACCTATTTTTCATGGAGATTGTTAGATTACACGGCCTACCCAGATCTATTGCTTCTGAGAGGGACGTAAAATTCACAGGACACTTTTGGCACACCCTGTGGAAGAAGTTGGACACACGATTAAACTTTAGTTATGCATATCATCCGCAGACTGATGAGCAAATGAAAGTGGTGAACATGAGTTTGGGAAACTTGTTACGAAGTTTGACTGGGGAAAATTCATCATTAAGGGATCATGCTCTCGCTTAGGCAGAATTCGCTTATAATGATTCGCCAAGCCGTAGCATTGGACATAGTCCATTTTAGATCCTGTATGGCATGCATCCCCATGGAATACATGAACTGTGGGATCTGGGAAAGTTGGAGCAGGGAAGTGCTGACGGGGAAGATTTTGCTGAAGCGATGAGTGAACTACATGAATAGGTGAAGCTAAAATTGTAGGACAACATGCGGAAATATGAACAACAGGAAAATTTAAAGTGGCAAGAAGTCCAATTTAATATAGGTGATGAATTCCTTGCACACATACGCAAAGAATGGTTTCCTAAGGGTGCGTATAACAAGCTAAAATTCAAAAATATTGGTCCCTATAAGATTTTGCGTAAGTTTTCAGCCAACGCTTACGAAATACAACTGCCACCTGATATAGGCATATCACCTATTTTCAATGTGGCAGACCTGTTCCCATATACTAGCAACTAAGAGGAAAACAGTGTTGTAAGGCCAGAACGGGACACCCAAGTTGGAGACAATTCTTGGATGAGGCACATGGCTTCAGTTCAACCCCATGAGATCGAGAAGATTCTCGAGACACAGGTAGCCAAGAAGACTCGCAAGAAAGAGTATATGCGATACCTTGTCAAGTGGAAGAACCATCCAATTGAGGACAGTTCATGGCTCGACGTGACACAGATATAGAATGCTGGTTATGTTGTGGAGGATCTCATGGAATGGAGCGATGACTTTTTCTTACCCCAAGAGCCAGATGTAGGAGCATCTGCTTGACAGGTTAAGACAAAAAGGAAAGGTTGTTTGGTATCTGAAGAGGATAGAGGAGGAATTTGCTGAGTGAAAAATGTGGTTCTTTTTCTTTTTCTTTTATTTGTTTATGTTGTCTAATTTAATAAACGAACAGTAAATAGGAAGGTCAAGAATTAGAATTAATTAGGATAATTGTTACAAGCAACTAGTTTTACTTTCATAATAATACTTTAAGACAATAACAGTTCCGGAACTAAATGGATGTAACTAAATAGGAACAACAGTTGGAAAAACAAAGCATTTCCAAAGAAACAGTTCCTGACAATCATTTTTAAAAGAGGAACATAGCACAATTGGGGGGTTCGACTTTTTGAGAAGTGAATAAAGAAATATATTTCTCTGCACATAGACATTCCTCTCGAGCATCGTATACCTGTTTAATTATTTATATGACATTACAATGATTTCTATTTGCAGTACAAGCCTATCTTTATTCTATCCTATAGGACTATTCACATAGATGCACTTCGAGTTACATTGGTCCAAACAACCATAAGAAACCAAACAGATTGCAGAAGAAACTCAAGAATGTGTAGCAAAGACCCTGAACCAACAAGCATATGATCGCCGAAGAAACCATAACAAGCTGAATACCTCGAGCGTCATATATACAAACAAGGTGCAAGTATTGACAGCAGGAAACCAAGCAGAATAACCAGGTATGCCTAAAGAACAAAATTTATAATTTTCATTTATACATAAATACAAGGAGAAATCTTTGTTCGATCATACGTTGTTCGAAAACCCTGTTCAAACAACTATACAATCCATGGCAAAACTTATTACAAATTCAGGACAATAAACAGTGCGACCCTATAAACCCTAAGACCAACCTGCAACTATCAAATAGCAGAACGGTTGTGAAAACCAACAGTCGAGACTTCATACAGTTGACAGCCCATCAAGGTTCTGAAATAGGGACTACAAAAAAACCCAAGACCTAAGGTGTTAAGTGAAAATAATAAGAAGAATAGAGAACGACACTACCTGTATCTAGCCAGAGCCTCGAACAACCATGTTCTGAAACCCTCCAGGTCATCATACCTGCAACAACAACCATACATCAAGTTTCACAAGGACTGAACAACGAACTAAAATTAGAATACATATAACAATAAGAACCAGTTCCATATTTACCTGATGGAGGCGAGCTACGGTCTTCATAGTTCGATAAAGTCACCCTCCTCATGAAGGAGTAGAGACATTAGTCAACTTAGGGAAAAAAGGCAACTGTTGATATCATGGAACCAGCAAACTTACCCTTGCAATGTTGAAGGAGCCGAAGAGAACTACAACCACATTCTACTTGAACCTAAGGAAGGATGACTAGGAACCCAATGATTGTTACTTGGAAAAGCTCCAGCCAGAAGGAAATCACTATGACCATAAGAACCACCAGCATTGACACCGTATAGTAACAAGGCACATATACATTAATTATCGAGCTGCAAACACATAGTAAACTACTAGAATAAGAGAAGATAAAGCAAAGATCGAATTTACAGTGATAACATCGCCCATACCGAACAGAGGAAGGAAACTTTCAGGTCAAAACCCTAAACTAGAACACATAATAGCAGAACCTTGCATAGAAACCGCCACAACCTACCAACAACATAGAACATACAAACTAAATGAATGTGCATGCAAATGACTCACTCTAGGGTTTGATCACCCATACCAAGGTGGGCTCAAGAATTCCAAGGGAGGACACTTGTCCAACAACTGAAACAAAAAGTACCAATTGCAAGTGCAGGTTCCAAGGACCAAATCTACATCATTACAATCAACCACTAGCGAATCAACCTTACACCTAATCTGTTGATCATCATTAATTTTTCTTTATTCACACGTTAATAACTGTGTGTAGTGTGTCAAGGTGGGCTGGACCCACCAAATAATTAATATTTATTTATTTAGAGTTTTCTTAGATTAATTAGTTAGAGCCTTAGGGTCTTATTATAATATATATTTGTTATAAAAGATATGGCATCTAGGAAGGTGTCGTTCTTAGGAACTAATTTAGGAAACATTGCAGATCTCTATGGTGATGGCTTGTCCACAATGGATACACATTGATGGTTGATCTCCACAGGGATCTCAACACAGGTGCTACAAATATATAACATCAACTCTGGTAACTTGTCATGAGTATGTCACAACTAACCATGTCCTTATTGCAATTTTCCGCACAACGATATTTTTGAAGAATTCCTCGCTTGTTCAATGAAAAAGTAGGAATATCCATATAGGTATTAATATCCTTTTATAAGTTTTGACACCACAAGTTCTCATCTTGTAAATCTAATTCCAATGGAGATAACAACTCATATCTCATCAATAGTTGATCATAGAAATGTAGCATCCAGTGAAGATCACAATGTGAACCCAATAATACGTTTATTGTTATATGCAATTGTCACTCTACATCTCACATTAATAATTACTACACAAACGGGTCTAGCTCAGGTGTTTCAAAACTGATTCTTCATGCAACTAGTCACGAATTCTTTCACGTTGTAGGTGTTTTGTAGGGAGAATCTCTTGAATTTGATCAAATAGTTTATTCACACAGGTTTCAAATTCAAGCATCTCAAAACATTTAATATCATTCGAAGGGGGTTATTTCAAAGATAATACAAAAGTTTATGATGGAAATTTTAATTTTTAGATTAAAAATGTGAAATCAACAATAAACACTACAGTAATCATTTTCTTTTCCTTAATTAAAACTAAGCAATTTCCATACCAATCAACAATAGATCAATTTCATGGAGTTTTCCAAAGGCCTCCAATGTTGGAATCTCCTCTTCACGTCAATTGCATCATTTAAGCTCTAATACTACAATAATAGAACAAGTGTCCTCACACACAGAAATTTTATTAATAAGGAAGAGAAAAATTACATAAAATATGCAAGAGCTTACACAAGATCACTCGAGACCTTTGCAAGTGGGAAAGAAGCAAGCTTTAAATAAGCTTGTGTCCTAAACTAATTTTGTTATGGATCACTTCTTTCACTTACAAGTGTATTTACATTTAATGCACTTGTAACAACACTCCACACTATTTCCTAAATTAGCTCCTAAGAACGACACCTTCCTAGATGCCATATCTTTTATAACAAATATATATTATAATAAGACTCTAAGGCTCTAAATAATTAATCTAAGAAAACTCTAAATAAATAAATATTAATTATTTGGTGGGTTACCAGAGTTGATGTTATATATTTGTAGCACCTGTGTTGAGATCCCTGTGGAGATCAACCATCAATGTGTATCCATTGTGGACAAGCCATCACCATAGAGATCTGCAATGTACATTTACTTTTACAATGCCCAAGCTAGTAAACTTATTTTTTGAGTTTGAAAAACTTGAAGGGTCAAAGAATTACAAGACATGGAAAATGAACATAGAAAGAAGTTTTATTTACAATGAACTTTGGCAAGATGTATGTGATGGTAATGTTAAAAAAAAAAACCTACAAATGCAGACTCACTAGCTAAATGGGAGATCAAAAATGCAAAATCATTAGGATTAATTAAATTTACAGTTAATGATGAAATTTATGTTCACATTGAAAATGGTTCTGATGCATGGTCTCCATAGAAAAAGTTTAAATATTTATTTGATACAAAACCATAATCTAAGAGAGTTGATCTTGAATTGAAGCTTCTTCAATAGAAATTGACAGAAGGGGGAGATGTACTTTAGTACATTTACAAACTTAAGATCATTAAACATGAAATAGTAAAGGCAGGATTTCAAGTAGTGGATTATACTTTCATCACTACTAGTTTGATTGCTCATTTTCATTCCTCATAGACACATTTCTTGGAAACTTTACAAGTAACTAGAAATCTAAAGAATTTTATATTTGATGAATTAAGTGAAATGAGAGCTCAACATGACAAAGATTTTAGAAAGAAGAAACAGGTTGGAGAATATGTATTCTTTACAGAAAGTTCTATGAGTAGAGGAAGAGGGCACAACAGTAAAAAACAAGGAGAATATAGAGGACAAGGTCATGGTAGAATTCAAGGTAGAGGGAACAACTTCAGTAGAGATAATTTCTGGCAGAGGCAACATTCAAGGCACAGACAACAATCAAGTAAGAGGACTAAGTCAATATAGAGGACAAAATCAAGGCACAGGGCAAAATCAAGGTAGAGGACAAAGAAGAGGTAGAGGAAAAATTCATGGAAGAAGCAAAGACTTGAATCAAGTTGTTTGTAAAAGATGTAACATAATTGGTTATTATGTTAAAGATTGTCGAACTTCTATTGAAAAAATTCCAAAGTTTCAACAAAATTTGGCACAATTTGGTAATGATCAGGAAGATGATGGCTCAGAATATGTTTTCACTACACTTCAAAGTTTAGAATTAATAGCCTTATGGGTTTCCACATATTAAAGTGATTAAGAAGATGCTTGGATCTTACATATAGGGGCAACACAACATATGACCTTTCAACGTGACTTATTTTGGACTTTTCAAAAATGCCAACTGAATTCAATCTTTCTTGTAGATGATACAAGATGCACTCCTTATGGAGAAGGTGTAGTAAAATTTTATCTTCCCGACGTTAGGGAAAGCTAATTTCAAATGTTTGATATGTCCCAACATTCAAGAAGAATTTGTTGTCATTTGTCACGATTCGAAAAGAACAACATCAAGTTGTTATGGAGGATGGCTATGAAAAAATAAATTCCATTAAACATAATATGAAGACAGACATGACAAGATATGAATATGGAAAAATTCTAAGTATGAAAGGAACAACCATTCCACATAATTTTTATTTTCTAGGAGCATCAAGTACATATATTTCACCAATAAGGTTGTGGCGTGTTAGATATTGGAATTTAAACTTTGAAAGTATCTATCAACTTCAAAAGCATGGAATGGTTAAAGGAATTATAGGTTTTAAGAAAGAAAATGAAATATGTGAATCTTGCATTTATGGGAAACAAAGTTGAGAGACTTTTCCAACAAGTTCATGGCATGCAAATAGGCTTTTGTAATTGGTTCACAAATACATTTTTGGACCTCTACAAACTTATCTAGGAAGTTCTAGATACTTTTACTCTTCATTCATGACTTTAATATAATAACTTGGGTTTATTTTTTGAAACAAAAGTCATAAATATTCAAAAATTTCAAGACATTTCACCAGCAAGTTGAGAATGAAGTTAAAGATAAAATTGGCACTCTAAAAGAAAACAATGTAGTGGAATTCACTTCCAATGAATTCCAAACTTATTATAGGGACAATGCTATCAAAATATGACTAACAAATATCTACACTCCACAACAAAATGGAGTAGAAGAAACAATGAATCGCACCTTGTTAGGGATGACAAGATCTATGCTAACCCTAGAAAATTTAAGTCCTTCATATTGGGTAGAAGCAATACATACAATAGTCTACTTAAGGAATAGGCCTCCTACTGCTTCTTTGGATGGAATTACACCATATGAAGAATGGTTTAGTTTCAAACCTTGAGTCAAAAATCTTAAAGTTTTTGGTTCAGTATGTTACGGCTTAGTTCCAAAATAAAAATCAACTAATCTTGATTCACGAAGTTTGAAGTGTATATTAATTGGGTATTTCGATCAAAGGAAGGGATATCATATTATGTCCAATGGAAATTTTATTATTAGAAAGGATGTTATATTTGACTAAATAGAAAGAAAGAGTGCCACAGAGATAGAAACTCTTCTACAAAAATTAGAAATTGAAGGTTATAAAAATAAAAGAAGAATTCAAAATCAACCGAGTACGCAACATTGCTATGAGATTGAATTTCCCTCATCATAAAATGGTTCACCCAGGTCACCTAGTTCATTTGGACCATCTGGATCTTCTGGAACATCATCTAGATCTTCTAGTAGCAGCTCATCTGACGATAACTCTCCACCCCCTGAACCTTCAGATGATCAAAGAAAATTTGTTTATACCAATCTAATTTATAATGATGGTGATTATTAAGATCCACAAACAAGTGAAAAGAAACTACCTAAATGGGTCATTCAACTTTTGAAGGATGTCAGCACGCATGAACAAAAAAACAGGAACACAAAGTTTGCAAAGAAATGAAGAAAAATATTCCTTAATAACAAATGATTTCATTGAGCCCTCCACATATAAATAGAGAATAAAACATGTAGAATGAAGAAAGGAAATGGTTGAAGCATACAAGGCAGTGATGGAAAACAACACTTGGAAACTTATTGAATGTCCTAAAAATGTGAAACCCAACATATGTAAATGGGTTTATAGAATTAAATATAAGAAAGATAGGGACATTGACAAGTACAAGGAAATGTTTGTTTCCAAAGGTTTTGTACAACAATAAGGAATTGACTATGAGGAAACATTTGCAGCTACAACATAATGGAACACCATCAGATTAGTCCATACATTATTAGCTCAAAAAGGATGGAAAGTACATTAGATGGATGTTAAATGTGATTTCCTCAATTTAGACTTTCAAGAAGAAGTATATATAACTCAACCTCTAGGTTTTGGATCAAAGGGTAGGAACACAAAGTATGTAAATTGATGAAGGTTTTATATGGGTTGAAACAAGCTCCATGAGCTTGGTATGAAAAAGTGGATGAATTCCTTCGCAACATTGGATTTAAGAAAAATAGATCTGGTGAAACCTTATATGTGCGCCAACAGTGTATAAATATGGTGATTCTAGTTATGTATGTGGATGACTTGATCATTACTGGGAATAATAATGATCATATTATGCGGGTAAAGAAGGAGTTTCGAGATGGATTTAATATGATTGATCTTTGATTACTTCACTACTCTCTTGGAGTTGAAGTATTCCAAAATCCAAACAAAATTTTTATTAGTCAAAAAAAGTATGCATCTGAACTACTTAAAATATTTGGAATGCAAGGTTGTAAGTCCATTCTCAACCCAATGGAGAAAAACTTTACTTATAGGAAATTGATTGATTGCTTGATCTATCTGAAAACCAGTTATCCTGACTTACCTTATTCAGTTAGTATCTATCGCGATTTATTCATGAACCAAGGGAAATCCATTGGAATGTGGAAAAAGGGGTCCTTAGATATATCCAAGGGACGAAATTGTTTTGTCTTCTTTACAAAAAGACTAAGAAATTTGTACTTGGTGGATATTCAGATGCAAATTTTTCTCGAAATATTTATGATCAAACATGAAGATTAGGTTAGTTGATGAACATGGGGACAATTGTAGTTTCTTGGAGTTGCAAGACACAAGCTACAATAGTCACTTCTTTGGTAGAAGAAAAATATATATCAGCATAGGAAGAAATGTGTGAAATTTCTTGGTCACATAGAATTTTACAAGATTTAGGTGTTCCTCAAATAGAAGCCATATATTTATTCATCAATAGTTAGGCAACCATGAAACTTGCCAAAAATGTAGTTTTCCATTCCAAAACAAAGCATGTGGGCACAAATTATCATTACATCAGGACACTCATCGCAAATGATGTCATCAAACTAGTATATTGTCCTTCTGATTATTAGATCTCAGATATTTTCAAAAAACCACTTGGCAGGATCAATTTTACTAACTTTACGGAAGAGCTTGGTATTTGTTGTAATGTACCTTTGGATGAGAGGGGGGAATGTTAGATATATGATCCAATGTAAATAAATTAACATTTAATTATTTATCGTTTTCTTAGATTAATTATTTGGAGTCTTAGAGTCTTCTTAGAAAGGTGTCGTTTCTTAGGAACTAATTTAGGAAACACTTAGGAGTGTTGTTACAAGTGCATTAAATGTAAGTTGACACTTTTAGATCAAATAAGTGAACCATAGAAAATTTATTTTAGGACACAAGGTTATTTAAATCTTGTTTCTATCCACTTGCGAGCGTATTGAGTGATCGTGTGTAAGCTCTTGTAGATTTTATGTAATTTTTCTTTTTCTTATTAATAAAATTTGTGTTTGAGGACACTTATGCTATTAAATTACTTTAATAGAAAGGAAACATAGGAATCTACAATATTTGTATTTACAACTACTTGAAGCTCTTTCAAGGATGCTATGAAGGAACAATATTACACTATTGGAAGCTATGAAGACTAATAAAGGAGATGGACCACACTAGAGAAGGAGAGGAACCAAACCATGATGGAATTCATAAATATATTTCATACATTTCACACCAACCTATGTATCGAATATTTTTAATGACATTCGATGCTCCAATACCATGGTGGTTTACATAAATACATCCAGAAGGAAATGGAGTTTCTATAAATATCTTCATTAAGTGCAATGTATCAATATATTATCAAAGTAAATCATAAATATAAATATTATAAATGGTAGCTTGGATCTACAAATTCTACATAGAAAAAGGAGGGAAAATGGAACCCCACACTACAAAAAAAGGATAGAGCTAGGATGGACAACCCCAAGAAAACCCATCTAATCAACAAACAAAGAAGGTTAATGGGAAAACGTAGAGAGACATAAGAATGTGGTCTCAATTCCATAGAGCCCTAGCATAACACTAATGGATGTCACTCAAATCAAATGTCGATGGATTAGATGAAAGCCTTAGGTTTAGATGTAGGCTATGACTTTGAAACATATTTATACAAGGGAAAGTGAATCATTGATGCAAAACCTATTCCAGCTAGGTGAGGCCAAAGAACTCTAGGAAGGTGATCCAGATTTTAACAGGAATGCAACAAATTATAGAAATAACCATAAATATAGAGATGCAATGGAAATAATATTTCATTTCGTTAATGTAAAATACTGAAATATGCTTACAAACAAAAATAGAAATAAACCAGCTTGGGCAATGATACCCTATGTCTCAGAAGACATGTCGTGGCTACATGTGTTTGAACTATGTTACAATGAGGCTCGAAGGCATATTTATCGTTGAGGAACAATGAAAAACCCTAAACATCCAAAAACCTAACCCTAGGAGATGAAGCGCCAAACTATGGGCCCTGTTTGGATAAATTGGTACATCAACTTCCTGGGGTCATAACTTTGGCATACGATCTCCATTTGACGTGCACAATACCTCGTTAGAAAGATCTATTTAAG
Source organism: Pinus taeda (assembly GCA_000404065.3). Taxonomy (NCBI): domain Eukaryota; kingdom Viridiplantae; phylum Streptophyta; class Pinopsida; order Pinales; family Pinaceae; genus Pinus; species Pinus taeda. Next base: position 140,708 of record APFE030972650.1, read on the forward strand.
GAAAATTTTTGAGTGAGAAATGTGGAGGCATCTTTCTCCCAGGTTTCCCAGAAAAGTCATTTAGGGCCTCAAAACTTCTCCAAAAGTTCAGGACCCGAAAAACTACTTAAAATAGTAAATTGTGTTACAATTAAGGAAACTGAGAAACTGAAAGAGACAATGGTGTGGGTCCAAGTGGAATAGGCGAGTGGCCACCAACATCCACCTGGATCATTACTCCCCCCTTAGGAAGCCATGGTCCCCATTGTGTTGAGTTCCTCCATGCGATGAGGAAACTTCTGCTGAGCTTGGTCCCTGGTGTGTTGTTCTGTAGCGTCTGATATGTCTAGTAATGGTGGGCAGCATGGTTGAGGGTAGTCCACATTGAAAACTTTGTGCAAGGGAAGGAATGAGGTAATATTTTGCTCCAAACCATTATTTCCCACAGCCTTGGTAATGGTGTAAGGACTATATCAAAGTGGTCTAAGCTTCTCATGGGCTCTTGTAAGGCTTTCTTTTTGCAGATGTAACCAGACTTTGTCACCCACTTGAAACTTGTGTGGTACTTGATGATGATCATGTCAATTCTTGTACTTCTCATTTTCGAGAATGGCGTGGTGATAGGTCAACCCATTGGGTAGAGGTGCTCTAGAAGTCAGATCAGATGAATGCTTGACTTGATAGTGCAACGGTACCCGTGTGGGTGAGGAGAAGATGTCTTTATCTTCTGTTGGGTCCCTATAATAGTAGTGACTACCCCATTACTATTGTATTTGTACCCCTTATTAATATTGTTGTGCCCCTATTGGCCACGTATTGTTATTACTGTGCCGCATAGAATCCCTCTATTGTTATTTTTGTGGCTTTATATTATTATTGTTAGGTCGGCTGGGTTATATTGTGACTCCTTAGACTCCTATATATAGAAACGAGGTTTTTTCATTTGTATCATCCAAGAATTGTTCATTTATCTAATGTAAAGGAGGTTGCCCCTTGAAGAGACTGAATTCTAAGGCTTTGATCTACCTCTTCTATCTTTTCTTGAGCTGGTTCATAACATTTGGTATCAAAGGTTTGGATTCTAGGGTTTCGTTGCTCCAAACCGGTCATCGTGGCATTTTCGCAGTAACTTTTTTCTGTGACGTTTCAGAAGCTAAAAAAAACACCCATTTGAGAAGACATTGCATGAAATCTTGGGTCCAAATTTCAAAGCGTTTTGCGATATATTTGCAGATATATGATCTAAGGAATTTGGTCTCTTTGCAAACTCCAAAATTACATTCCAAACAGGTGACCTGGGGAAAATCATCATAACATTTTCTCTAAGCATTGGATTGAAATTTCATAAGAAGGTGAAGAAATAGGACTGATGGTAGTTTCTTGTATATATTTTTTAGAGCCAAAAGATGAAACAGGGACTCGTGGCACATCATACAAGTTCGCCCTACTGAACTAATCCATAATCAGGTCACTGTGGGAGATTTCATATAACTCTTCCTTGGAGAATCCAATTTGGATCAAACTAGTGGCATTGGAAAGAGGACACAGAGGGCTACTGCAAGTCACAATTTCAGAAGTAGATGATTTGAATGTATAGAGATAAATCAGAGGCAATATCGAGCTCCTACAAAGTGAAAAACGGTGTGTAGATTCTTTTAAATTTTTGCTTAAGATTGGTTTGAAATTTATTTTGAATGAATTCAAAGGGCATAGTAGAGAATTATTATCGGTAACTAATGCCCCGAGGAAGGAAAATGCGAACACCTAGTAAGGAACCTAAAAGCTCTAGCATGACTCATGAAGAAGAGGAAGAAATGCTACATGATATATCAAAATTACAAGAACAAGTTCAACAAGTGTCACTTGCACAAAAAGCAACAGAATCTAAGATGGATGGTTTAAGGAAAGATGTAGAAGCTAAGATAGATTATTTAAAGAAGGCCGTAGAAGCTAAGATGGATGGCATGGAAGCTAAGATGAATGGCATGGATGCTAAGATGAATGGCACAGATGCTAAAATTGATGGCATGGGTGATAAGATGGAAGAATTGACAATAAATATGAATAAGTTGCTACAAGGAATTGTCACTAATGGTGAAAAGGTACTAACGGAAACTCATGATGAGAAAAAAATAAATGTTAATCATGATTCCATAGACTCTAATGTTGGATCGAAGAGCCACCATATTCCAAAAACTGATATGACGAAGTTTGATGGCAAGGATCCCGCAGTATGGATATTACAGATGGAGCAATTTTTCGATCTCAATAATGTGCAAAACAGACAAAAGGTACGTATGGAAACTTTATATTTGGAACCAAATCAGTTTGTATGATATAAATGGCTTTGCTCTCTTAAACAATTTATCACTTTGGCAATTTTTACAGAAGAATTGATGGCACATTATGAAGATACAAAAAGCAACACTTTTTTTAGGCAATTGATAAGTCTCAAACAAAAGGGTTCAATAATGGAGCACATTGAGGAGTTCCAAAAATTGAACATAAGGGTAAAAAATATTCCAGAGGAGCATAGGATTGATGTGTTCATAGGGACTTTAAAGGATAATATCCAACATGATGTTCGCGTTTGGGAACCTGATTCATTATTAGAGAAGGCATTCAGGTTAGCAAGAAAAATGGAAAGCAAAATTATGGCAACCAGGAAGCATACCACTCACATCTATAAAGATGGAAGTGGTGTTGCCGTTAGTCTTCCACAACCTGTAAGGTTGACACCACAACAATTGGAAGAAAAAAGAGCAAAAGGGCTTTGTTACAGTGTGATAGCAAATACACTAAAGGTCATAAGTGTGCTGAGAAGAAATTATTCTACATAGATTGTGAAGAGGAAGAAGAAAAGGAGCAAGAAAGGTCAAAAGAAGAGGATATACCCTAGGAACAAAGCCTAGATGAAGAACAAATGAATCCGAGCATATCTTGTAATAAATTGGCGGGAATTACCACTCCTCAAACCATCAAAATAGAAGGACAAATCAAGAAGAAAAAGGTAATAGTGTTGATTGATTCAGGAAGTACTCACAATTTTATTCATTGCAAGGTAGCAAAAGAATTGAATTGCTTCCTATATCGAGCACCAAAGTTTCAAGTGATGGTTGCAAATGGAGGAACAATAAATTGCTCTCGAAAGTGCCATAATATCAAGCTATCCATGGGAGAATATGTATTATCTAGCCCAATTCTCTCCATTCCAATGGGAGGTGCTAATGTTGTATTAGGAGTCCAATGGCTACAATCCTTGGGTACAATAGATTTTAATTTTCAAGAACGTTTCATGAAATTTTATATGGAAGGAAAGGAAGTTGAATTAAGGGGTATTGCAGGGAAACTAGGAAAGATAATCAGCTCTAATGGTATGACAAAGCTTATAAAAAAGGAACGAAGATGTGTAATTAAACAATTATGTTCACTAGATGTTTCCACATCAGAATCGTCTATTTTTCCAGATCTCAAAAAAGTCCTGGACAATCATTCCAAGGTATTTGAGACTACCAAAGGTCTCCCACCTGTGCGTGATCATGATCATGCTATTCATCTAATTCCAGGAAGTGTTCCTCCAAACATCAGGCCGTACAGATATCCCTATGTCCAAAAGAGTTAAATTTAACGTATGGTTGCAGAAATGCTAGAGGTTGGTATAAATCAACCGAGTCAAAGTTATTTCTCTGCTCCAGTAGTATTGGTGCACAAGAAGAATGGATCATGGTGCACGTGTTCGGATTATAGGGAGCTCAATAAGCTCACTATTAAAGATAAGTTTCCCATTCCTGTCATTGATGAATTAGTGGATGAATTGCATGGATCAATTTACTTCACCAAGTTGGATCTTCGTTCAGGATATCATCAAATCAGAATGAAGACTGAAGACATTCCAAAAACAACATTTAGAACTCATGACGGTCATTATCAATTTTTGGTCATGCCTTTTGGCCTTACCAATGCACCTTCAACATTTCAAGGTTTGATGAATTCAATTTTCAAACCATTTCTTAGAAAAATTGTGTTAGTATTTTTTGATGATATACTAATCTATAGCAAATCTTGGAAGGATCATTTGAACATGTTGACAGGGTGCTACAACTATTGGAGGAGAAACAATTATATGCAAAAAGATCCAAATGCTTCTTTGGAGTCCAAGAGGTGGAATATCTGGGTCATATTGTATCTCATGAAGGAGTTAAGGTAGACCCTAGCAAAATTAAAGCCATTAAGGAATGGAAGATCCCCACATCCATAAAGCATTTGCGAGGATTTCTCGGTTGACAGGGTATTATCGCAAGTTTGTTAAGAATTCTGGGAGAATAGCAGCACCTCTAACAACACTATTGAAGAAAGATGCATTTTCATGGACTCCATAAGAAACAAAGGCCTTCAAACATCTTAAAGAGGCAATGTGCCAAGCACCTGTCTTACCTACACCGGACTTCACAAAAACCTTTATTGTGGAATGTGATGCTTCAGGAAATGGGATTGGTGTTGTTTTAATGCAAGATGAAAGACCCATTGCTTTTGAAAGTCGTCCAATCAAGGGAAAGTTTTTACACAAAGCTATTTATGAGAAGGAAATGTTGGAAATACTCCATGCACTTAAGAAATGGCGACCCTACCTAATGGGAGACACTTCAAGGTAAAAACGGATCATGATAGCCTTAAATACTTTTTAGAACAAAGATTATCCTCTGAAGAGCAACAAAAGTGGGTCACAAAGATGTTTTGTTATGACTTTGAAATCATCTACAAAAAAGGGAAGCAAAATGTGGTGGCAGATGCACTCTCAAGAAAGGATGAGGATGTGGAAGCATTGTTGTGCGCCATTTCTATTATCCAACCAGATTGGATAAACGAAGCAAGGAGGAATGGAAGAATGACGAAGAAGTGTGGGCACTTATTCGAAAGTTACAACAAGATTCCAGTATGTCTGATACTTTAGCGTGGCAAAGTGACTTCGTTATTTGGTACAAAGATCGCTTATACCTCTGTAGGAATTCCCAACTAAAACAAAAGATTCTTATGGAATTGCACACTTCTCCCTTAGGAGGGCACTCAGGATTTTTAAAAACTTACCACAGGGTTAAGAAGGAATTTTTGGGATGGCCTTAAATCGGATATTCAAAGTTTGTGGCAGAATGTTTGTTTTGCCAACAAAATAAAGTTGAAACAATTAAGA
>APFE030972655.1:0-19024 GCA_000404065.3 Pinus taeda
AAAGAGTAAATCAAGTACTTGAAGACATGTTGCGGATGTATGTAATGGATCAACAATCCCACTGGGAAAAGTATTTACCCTTGGTTGAATTCGCTTACAACAACAGTTACCACAGTTCAATTGGGATGCCTCCATTTGAAGCTTTATATGGCAGACCTTGCAGAACACCGTTAAGTTGGGACAAGTTAGAAGATCGAGTGATAATATGACCGGAATTAATCCATGAAATGGAAGCGCAGGTTAGTCAGATTAGACAGCGATTAAAGGAAGCTCAAGATAGACAAAAGAGTTATGCTGATGCTCACCGAACTGATAGGAGGTATGAAGTAGGGGATCAGGTCTTCATCCGCATCAAACCAAATAAAAGTACTATTCGATTCGGGAAAGGGACAAAGCTATCTCCCCGATTTATAGGACCATTTAAAGTCGTGGAAAGAGTTGGACCGGTTGCCTATCGTCTTGCCCTGCCACCCCACTTGCATAGAATTCATAATGTATTTCATGTTTCTGTATTAAGACATTATATAGCTGATCCATCTCATAACATCCAGTGGAGAGAATTGCAGGTATCGGACGAGGGAGTCATAACGGTCGAACCTTTACGTATACTGGAACGTAGAGTTCGACAGTTGAGGAACCGTTTGGTGGACCAAGTTAAGGTCCAATGGGACAAGTATAGCCCTGGATTAGCAACTTGGGAAAATACAGAGGACATCTGTCAGAGATATCCTAACTTATGCCCATTTTGAAGACCTTTACAATATGTTTTGTATATATTTACTTCACTACTGTCAGAGACTCAGAACCATTTTGAATAAGTTTGTGTAAACATGAAACCTTATGACGTAATATGTGTTTAAATTCCTGCTGGTACATGGATACCAAAATAATATGTTTAAGTTCCTGCTGGTACGTGGATACCAAAATGATATATGTTTAATTCCTGCTGGTACATGGATACCAAAACAGTATGTGTGATTATATGACTAAATTATAAATGTTGAAGTAAAGTCAAGACCGTCAAATGATTTTACTTCGGGTAGAAATTAAACAGTATAAACCTGTTTTATTTTATGCATATCAAAACGAGCAACTGAAATAAAAGACAGGAAGTGAGTACACCTATAGAAAAGTCAGAATACATGCATAGAAAATAAACAAAATTCTGTTATATGTAGATAATACATAAGTTATTTTGAATATGCTGATGCACATTTTACAAATGCTGGGTGAGTGTAAGATTACAGGTAAGCTGGCAGATAAACTATGATTGCAGATAATTGATTCAATTTCGAGATGGCCACGTGAAGACAGAACTCAGATCAGTTAAAGCTCAAAGTGATTCTATGATAGGGTAGTAGCCCTGATACTACTGGAGGGGTGGAGGTGTTACCCACCGTTTATCCTCCGAAACCTGGAGTCATGGGAGGACTGTGCGAGTCACGCTCCCCTAGACGTGTGATGATGACTGCCGGATGCCTACTGGGAATCAGGTCGGTATAGTCGACGCTGTTACCCTTGTGTTATGAATGGTTAGGTCAGTAAATTGACGCCATGGCATACTCTAGTAGAGGACGGATAGGATGAGAGCAGAAGAGATTAGGAAGGATAGGATGAGTTTGAATAGCTTGGGAACCTGGATAGAAAGGGGCATGTCCGTTAAAACCTTGAACCTGAAGCTCTAAACTTCGGGACGAAGTTTTCAGAAGGGGGAATGTATGTAACAACCCATCTAATTGACCCATTAATAAAAATGTTAAAACTTTAGAATATATGAAGATATCTATATATATACATAAAACTTTATGTTATATATTTAGACTTTACAAATTATAAAAATTAAAAGATATATATATATCATTAAATATTATAACATATTTTATATAACATTAAGGTATATATATAACATTAACGTTATAACATATTTTATATAAAATACCATAACATATATTTTAACGTGATCATTTAAAAACTATAAAAACCAGCATAAAGACTGGGTATCGATCATATCTAAATATCTAAAACTATTAAAGACTACCTACTGGAAATTAATGACAAAATATCGCAGAGCCTTCAATGCTGAGAGGCGGTGGCTGCAAGTGGGAGGGCGGCTACCGCCAGGCAGGGGGGGATATATAGCAGGAGGCTGACCCGGGAGCAGGGGGAGGCGGAGGAACGAAAAACTCATTAGCAGGAAACCGAAGAAGAGATTTTACAGAAGAGCCTTGAGTGATCTGAGTTCTGGGCACGGAGGGACAGAGAGCCTCTGTGGAGAGCGTCTCTGGATCGGGCAACCAGGTTGCTCTGTCAGGTCGGGTGGTATTGGCCATCTCGAAATTTGATCAAAGGAGTACCAGTTCAGCAGCAGAATCATCAGCCGCAGTTGAGGTAAGTACAATTTAAATTTATTTTACGCTGTCTGTATTTCAGTTTCTAAATTCTGGTTTCGGTTATTACAAAATGCTAGAAAGTTTACCCTTAACCCTCACCTAAATTCCGCCTTTATTCTGCCGATAACTCTTTCCATTTCTCGTTTCAAATTGTCATTTGAAGATTTAAAGCTTATATACTAACTCGTGCTTCATTGTTGATTGTATTTGGTTTTATTTCAGTAAGGGAAGGTAATTACAATTTAATTATTATTGATTGTATTTGGTGCTTATTGCAGTAAGTTTAGGTAATTAGAATTTAATCATTCCATGGCTATGCAGAATCTATCTTGACTAGATAGTATGTTTGGATTTAATGTATGCACAAGTGAGATAGGGAACACTCACATAACAAAGGAAGAATGCAGAAGGAAATTCCAACTCTACACACTACAATAATTGGTAGGTGGAAGTGGGTGGGAAGCTCGATGGATTCATACTTAAGGTTACAAGTATCCTAAAAGGAATCATAGATATAGGACATTATCCATTGTTTACCTTCTTATTTGCGCAAGGTTTGGTCTTTATTTCTATGGGTTATTCTAATGCTCTTTCGAAACTGCCTTGCTTATCAATGTGTGGTTTCAGTGGGTGCTGAAAAATTCTTATGGGGAGTTTACACTAACAGTGATCAGGTAAGTGTTTCACGCAACAGGGTCTTTCTCTTTCTCAAAAGTTTCATGGGGTGATTCAAATGGGCTATCTGTTCAAGAAGAAAACAACAAAGCTCACTATAACTTACGTAATTATTATGAAGCAAAGATAATATGGTATATTATTTCTTCAAACTTCAAAGTATATAATATGGTATACTTTCTGAAAATATGTTTGAATGATCTGAGTTGATTATATTATTTAAGTCATATTGTATACTTTTGAAAATAAATTTGAATGATCTGAGTTGATGAAAAAATGTAGCCATATCTTAATAATGTGAAACTGTTTAGCCATTTTTATTAGAGGAGAGCCCAGTTATAAAATCAATATGTTAATTTGTTATTTGTGATCAAGCAATTCTTCATAAACTGTCGAGGAGAGCCCAGTTATAATATCAATTTGTTATTTGTGACCAAGCAATTCTGGGTAATCTATATTGCCAAAATTCCCTGGACTTGCCCCAAGATTCATCCTTCTTTTAAACATGCTCTTTGAGTGGCAAAGACCACAATAAAATTGGAGCCTTGATGGATGGCCTAATCCTCCATTAACCTGACTAGCAAACCAAAGCCCAGGAAACATAATTTTTTATAAATAATGCATACAAAGTTTTGTTAGTAATTTTGATATATTAAAGGGGGAAATTGTCTTTGATATTAGTTGATTTTGTAAAATCCAATTTTCATAAAACCATTGTACTTGCTAGTGAGTCTCGTAATCTTTTGATATACTTAAAAATTAATTTCCATGGGCCACCATTTCAAAATGGTTGAAGGCTTACATTCAATGTATGTAAGTTTTCTTTCCTTTATCAATATTCTCTATTCAAATGAACACTACATACAACGTTGAGGATCTGAATATTGGTGACTGGCTTGAGACGCCATATGTCTCAACGTTGAACCACAACCTCATTAACTAAAACCACATACTTGAGCTAGACTGAATGTCGTTGTTGACAGGTCTTCCCACGTGCCAATGCATGCCGTGCGTGTGTAGATGTGTCCCGTTCCGTGTCTCGATGGGGAATAACAGGTGTGGTGTGATGTGTCCAGGTAGGGTTGTCTCCATGCGTAAAGATGGTCCTTGTTAGGTGGGTTTGTCGAGCGAAGCGTTAATGCCAACGGTCTTCATCCGAAGTAAGGCAACAGTAAAGATCGAAGCAGGAAGGCAGCAGTAAAGATCGAGAGCAGGAAGGCAGCAAGGAAGGGGTGAAGGATGAAACTTCTCAATTTCTAGGTAACCAGTTTCTATTAAGAAAGCCTACTTTCGGTAAAGTCGAAAGCTAGCAGACACGGGCCCAAACATCCCAGAATATCCGAATAAAGCATTAATTCCTTCACCCACGGTGAAACTAATCAACCTCAAACTACCGGGGTGAAACTAGAAACTATCTAGCTACGGAGCTTTTCATTCAACCTGGTGGGAAAAAAACAACTGTTGGGGGCGCCAAACGTGAGCTCTCTATCCATCCAAACTATATCATCCATTAGAAACAGCAATCCAATGAAGGACTACCCTGAGGCCGGTAACTGTTGAACTCCCTTCCCGATGGGTTTTCTTTCACTCCGGAGCTTTCTTCTTTCCGTGGGTGGCTAAGATCAAACAACCGATGGAATATGGGGCTAGGCGGTAATGAACTAGTCTTAATATGTTTTCTAACATACAAAGGGTTAATATAATTCCACTTCGTTTCAAAGGTTATCTAATAATAAAAGTTGGTATAAAGTGTTACAATTCCACAAGAAAGTGTTACAATTCCACAAGAAGTTACTTGCATAGGTTCTTGGGGTTGCCATCTCATGGACAATTTTAATATGAAATGGTATGTGTTTGTATACTATGAAAGATGAGTTTAGTTTTTTATTTATTTATTTATTTATTTATTCAATTGATTTTCAAAAATGTTGATGTTTTAGTCAATGTTGAAAAAGTTGGTATTGGAATAAATGAGCAAGGGTTTGGAAAATGGAAAAATTATAGAAGTTGGTTAAAAATTAGTGAAAATCGACAAATAAAAAAACAATACATTTATTTTTTTTCAATTTTTTTAGCATCTAAGGATTCCACAACATCAATAAATGCATTGTCACATATATATGAAAAGAAAACTAGTATATAAGATTTATAAGGAGTTTAGTGCACATCACATATCTACATTGAATAATGTCCTAAATCCTGAGTTCTGACTCGACCTTGAGAGTCAAAATGTCAACAAAATATATAATAAATGTATCTCATCAAGATGACTCATTTACAATAAAATTAGGTCATAAACTAGTGAGTTCATCTACCCCTTTTGTGGGAAGAGGTAATGGATTTTCCTCTATAGGAAGAAGGCCCTAGGGTTGGAATTGGACTTTGACATAGTAGGTAGCTTCTAATGTCCTTTGCTGGTGACCATGCTAGGTGGTATTACCTACACCTCTTGCTCCTTCATCTCCTCTACCTCTCTCTCCCCTACAGTAGTTACCTCCTTCAGTGCTTCCTCCTACCAATCAGGGACCAATTCCATGACAAGCCTATCGGTCTCAACTCTCTATAAAATAGTGGTGTCAATCAGATTCAATGAGATGGAATCCATGTTAGGGGTTTTCTGAAGTTGCCTCACCCACAATTGGAGATTGTAGTAGACGTACATTGTGTCATTAAGGAATTGGGACACCAACTTGTATTAAAGTCATAAATTAATAATTAATAATTTAAAAATTAAAACATTAAAACATTAAAAACAATATTTTGTAATTTATAATGAATTAAACAAATTAATTTGAAATTTTTTAACATGTTGCACCTCTTTGTTGTGTATTTTTTAAAATACACTTCTAGTTGTGCTTGATCACTACTCAAAAAAACACATCATTCTTCTTAGCGCCTAGAAACATTTTTCTCCTAAGAGCTTGAAACACATTGTTAAGCATGTAAAATGAACTCCCCCCTCGGACAAAAATAAAATAAAATAATTAATAAAAAATTAAAAAAAAAATGCCAATTAACTTGCCTTGAAAGCAACCTATGATTTTTTCTATTGACTTGGGAAAAAATCGTGACTTTTACAATAAAATTGAGTTTTCTAAATAAAACAAAATCGTTAATAAAATCAGCGCTTTGAAAAGCTCACGAGTCACCAATTTTATTATGAATTTTGCAACATTGATCATGTGCTCTCACCTCTAGCTTGTATTCCACCTTTGTATGAGGCTTAGATAGTCTTTATTCCTATTCTCCAAGGATGTTCATCATGTACTTCTCGAGCTAGTGTTCCTTCACAATGTACAACCTTCCTACACCCCTACACATTTAGTAGAAACAAACCAAACCAAACATCCATAGAATCTGGCTCAACTAGGCCAGTTGGCCCTACAATGGGTTAATTGAATAATCCGATCTCCTCTTCCATTACTAGCTTTGTTACCAACTTCTTTGCCACGTCCTCCACCCTCTAAAGCCCTTGTGAAAAACTAGCTTGATGTCAATGAGAGTCCTAGATTGCTACTATGTAAACCCTCTTCCATCGCCCACCATACATCCAAAAGATCCAATTTTTCATAATAACTCTTTTGAATCGGCATGATACATTTTGTAAGATTTCTCATGTAATGGTCTTGGTCAAAATAGTCTTCCCATTGAACATAAAAATTCACCTCTACTCAAATATTACATTGTCGTGAATCTAGGTCATAATACTCTTCCCCTTGAACATAACAAATCATGTCTACTCAAGATTACATTACTGTTCATCTAGGTGGGAAGGGAAACTATCAATTACTGTTAATATTCCCCTATCAAGAAATTAGCTATGTATGGTGCTATGTTTTGTCTATGCCTTTGGGTATATGTTGGATTTCATTATTGCATCTCTTGCATTCTCCCTTGTCATCTCTTCACTTCGAAGAATTTTGTTCAATTGCAAAGGGTAATTGAGTTTATGTTTTTATTTTTTTTTATTTTTCAAATAAAATAATATTTATTAGTTCCTGCATTGCCAAGGACTATAGCATTTTCTTCGCGGTCAAAGTGCATTGACTCTGCGTTATTTCATTTCGTTTTTGCAATTTTAACCAAAGTTTTAGGAAAATGCCCAATGTTTTGATTTTTCTTAAATTCTAAAAAAAATTAAAAAATCTAATTTCCTAGAAGCCCTATTTCTAATTTTGGATTGGCTCAACGAGCTTTGATGGGACATAATTCCCCTAGTGAAGGGTGTTTTATTTTTGGTATTTGTCAGTGCCTGACAACTCATTTAAAAACACTTATTTTGTGAGTGACCATTTTGTAGGTGAATGCTTTGACACTGACACTATTATGTTATTGTTTTGCCCAAAGATGCCAGAATTGACATAGTTGTAGGTCCTTTACACAAGGGGAATGGGCTAGCAGCTTGAACAAATCTCCAATTAATAACTTCCTTATGCAGAGCTTTCACTATGTGGAGGAAGTCCTTTACGCAAGCAAAAGCGTTGTTGAACATATCTCCAATTTATAACTTCATTGTGATAAGGAATCTTTCATTGTGCGGAGGAAGTTTCCTTCGCACAATGAAAGCTCAATTTTGTTAGTCTGGAGACAATGCAACTGCTCTAAGTAGGCAAGTGAGCCAACAATCACTTATAATAATGACAAAGTTGAGAAGCTAACGATGGATCTCTTATACACAATCGTTTGCATCTCTTACAATTCATTTAACAAAAATATTAATTTAATGAGTGGCCATTCCTTAGGTGAGTGCTTTGATAGAGATTGACACTAACATTGTTATATTACTGATTTTCCCAATGATCCCAAAACTGACACAGTTGTAGGTCCTTCATGTATGCGGGGATAACAAATCTCCAATTAATAACATCCTTGCGTTGAGGAAATCCTTTACGTAGGCAAGGTGGGGTGCTGAACAAATCTCCAATTAATAACTTCCTTGTGTGGAGGAAGCTTTCACTTCTTCCTCCACACAATGACAACTCATTTTTGTTAGTCTAGAGACAATATAACTGCTCTAAGTAGGCAAGCAAGCCAACCATCACTTATAATAATGACAGAGTTGAGAAGTTAATGATGGATCTCTTATAAATGGTCGCGTGCATCTCTAATATGTTCCTTTGTCACAACCACTCTAACTAGGGATGCGAGCCAAAAATCGCTTATAATAATGACAGAGTTGAGAAGTTGATGATGGATCTCTTATACATGGTCGTCTGCATATCTAATATGTTCCTTTCTGCTAGACAAGGTCCAAAAAGACATCTAATGCTTCGGTGGTTTGTTGATAACTCTACATAAGAGATGTCCAGGTTCTAAATTCCTCAATCAGAGTTGACCAGGCTTTCCCTTCGATGTATAGCTTGAATCTGCCACACATAATTTAATGCTCAAAACATGAAAAGAGTCATTTTAGTTAGACGTAATCTACACAATCACAGTCTATAACAACTTATAATACTTATTTTTATGACGGTCGTGGTTTATTAAAATTGTAATACCTGGATTTGAATCAACGTAGGCATATTGCCAACAGATTTACAGTCGAATTATAAAAACGTTTAGCTCCGTGCAAGTTTAAGGCAGTAGGGCACTTGGGTTCATTGGATTCATGTAAGTTCACACTCGCCTCCAACTCGCAACTTCATTTAATCTAGCCGGTAGTGTTCATCCGTGTGGGGGAGCCAGTGTGCTTACGTCAAGGATAACACAAAGGACAAAGGCTTGAATTCGAGGCCAATGTATGCATTGTCTGACGGTGATCAAGAGAAAACTGTGTATCATGGCAGACAAATTTTGCGATGATAGTTCCAAAGGCACTCGCCTGACACGCTAATTATATCATCAATCAATAGAAGTTCATAGCGTGCTGTGGGAAGCCAATATGAACACTTGAACATATGCAATTCTTACAACCGACGTTCTCGGCCTTGGACAAAATTGTGAAATGTCAACATGTAGAAATTGTATTTTTGATCGAGTTAATAGCATTCCTAACATCTTGATACATTTGTTTTTCGATAAAAGCTTTTCAAAACCTTAATCAAATTCCTACGATTTTTGGTTTGGGCCTGTTTTCCACATGGTTTCATTTTTTTGTGAAATAATAGCTGCTTTTGCTCATGGAATATACTTGCCTATAGGTGCATCTAATTCCATTAGATTTCTTCTCTTGTTAAAGGCTTTAGAACTAGCATTTGTTGGGATGTGTTCTGATTGCAAGGTGTATAGCTAAGCAGAATTAGAGGATCGTTATCATAGCTATATAAGTTAGATGGCTGATAAATGTGATTAATATTAATTAATATCAATGGTTTATTATTAATATGTGTACAACACTCCATTTGAAACGAAAATGTGGCAGTTGCCTTCGAAAACAGTTTGAAAACTTTGTTCTTTGCTTAAAACTGAGGCCTTATCTCTGCACATCATGGATGGTATTATAGGAGAACATTTGGTTCTAGGGCTTTGTATATACATAGTTACTCAACAGTCTCTTTGACCTTAACAATCTCTTTGACTTACTTTGTGATCATTAGTTGGACATAAATATAATCTTTGACTTACTTTGTGGTCATTAGTTAGACATAAATATAATTATCTTATTTTTTTTTTTTTAAACCAAAATCTCCCTGATATGCTAGAAGCGGAGCTCATTACGTTTTCTACGTCTACTTTGAGCATCTTATGGTGGGTTGATAATCAAAGCTGACAAATATTTCCTATTGATTTGAGAAAATATTAATCTTTATCCTGTAATGCAGTATCACACTGCAATATAACATAAATTTTTCAAAAAAATTATTATGGCATGAAGTCCTTTGTCAAAGCTTTAAAATCATTTCCTGGTGAACCAAACTGCATTATTTCATTTTGCATAAGTTCATTATCCTCCACAAGGACCTCCACACATTGAACTAATTCACGTCTTCTTAAAACTATAATGAGTTTCCATAAATTTCAAGCAATCAACCTAAATTCCAAATTTATTATATGCCGACTTAACTCTGAGGAGATGGTACAATGTACATGATAATGTATCTATCATAACCATAGATATTAATTGCGAAAGTTCATGACATAACTATCAGTGGAAACGACCCTATTGATGCGCAAGGAGAACAGTGATGGCACCTCAATGAGGCGAATGCTGGTTTATTGTAGCTAAATCCTAAATTTTTATGCGTTAAGAGATTCACCACACAAAATGGAATTTTCTCCAGGCTGGAAATACATGTTTTTGCATATAGATATAATTTTAAAAAGATAAGTGTTTTTTTGGACATTTTTACTAAAACTGACATGTTAAATCAAATAAATTTATGAAAATTTTGAATAAAAAAGGAAAAATAACGATTTTTTATTAATTTTATATCCAATGATGTTGACTTTTGAAAGGTTTTTTTTTTCCAAAAATTAATATAATTTTAAATAAAAATAACAAGCAAACAAAATCTTTAAAAGTAAATAAATATAATTTAATTAAAACATTAAAAAATTGAAAAAAATAAAAATAAAAAATAAATAAAGTCTAGTGGGTTCTTGTATAAGATGGGGATCACGTGCTCTGTTAAAGCAATCATTGATGTGAAGTCACATGTTCAATTCTTTGCCTCTATTGAGATAATATGTTGGACATGATGAAGATGTAGTTTTGTCAAACTTACAAAATAATAATAATAAACATTATTTTATTTTCTAAAACTTAACATTAAAAACAATTAAAAATAAATAAATAAAATTCAAATGCCTCCGTCCAAGCTGCCTAAGGGGCTTTGGGTGGGGGCCATTTTTTATGTTCGATTTTTTTTTAATTTTTATTTATATATCTATATATATTATATAATATATATATAATATTTTGGGTCATTTTATTTTTTAATTTTTTAGGTTTTATATATATTTTAGTTTACTTGGTATTATTTAAAAAAAAATGTTTTTTCCCTTTTTTTTTTAATGTTTTGATTTTTTTTATTTTTTTATTTTGCAAAGTCTGTGTCAATCATCGACTAGCAACCCAATCCCATTATGTGTCAATTTGATAGTTGACTTTAAAGTTTTTGTTATAATGGATCAAGTTCGCCCCCCATAATGTGTCAATTCCATGGTTGATTTTTAAGTTTTCACAGTAATAAGTCGAATTCGCCTACACTACGTGTCAATTTCATTGTTGATTTTTGAATTTTTGTTGCAATGTGTCAAGTTGTCTTAGACTAAGTTTTAATATAACTATACCTTTAACATTTAAAAAAGAATTTACTCTTAGTGCAATGACTCTTTCATTCAAGTGTTCATTTTTTAAGTTTTATTAGTCATAATTTTCCATAATATCATGGTTGAAATATGTTGGAAACTCCAGATTTTATGTAGTCATATATTTGGTTTTAATTCCATGGTTGAAAAATTGTCAAAATTTTAAAGTTTTTCTAAGTCATGATATTTTATCTTTAATGTTATGGGTGAAAACAATTATAAGTATTTTATTTTTAACACCATACTAGAAAATTGTTGGAATTTTTAAGGCTTTTTAGAGATCTAACATTTTATCTTTATTGTCATGCCTGAAAATCGTTGGAATTTTAAGGTTTTTGGAGTCATGATGTTTTATCTTAAACATCATTGCTAAAAAATGTTGAAAATTTAACAACAACAAAAATATGTTATTCTAACATCAACGCTTTTAGTTTTCATGATGTTTTTTGCATAAAAAAATTTGATTTTCACTGCCATTTTAAAAAACTGTTGAAAATTACCCCGAAATAAACAAAGCATCGTCTCAACATTCACGCTTTTCATTTTCAGGTTGTTTTTTCATGTTTTTTTTGGGTTTTTGGGCTAGAGTTCCCATTTTGAGGTTATAGTTCCCATCTGATAAGTTACTTTGTTGCTAGGGTTTGTAGATATGCGTATTCCTAAAGACTCTTTGTACTTAGGGTTTCTAAAACCTAGTTTAGATTGAATTAACCTTAGGGGTGAAAAACCTAACCCTAATTGAATGTTCCCTTTAAGGAAACCTTAGCTCTTGACATCTAGGGTTTGCATATTCAATTTTGAAAGGATAATTTAGAGTATGTGGTAAAACCCTAGCAAGAGTTGAATTGAATAAACCCTAGTGCTTGAAAGTTGAAACCCTAGGGATGATGCTTCTGTTAAAATCCTAATAAGAATTATATCGAGAAATATAAGGTTTGTTACTAGCACCCTAGAAGTGCACCTTCTAGGAAACTATGAAAACCTTAGATTGATAGAATTGACATTATGCTCTTGTCTTTGTAAATTTTGCCTGGTTGTACTTGCTATTGAGAATTGCAAGTACATAATGAAGGTTGTCAAAACTATGGAAGCAAAATGAGAATGATGAAAGAAAAAAGCAAAAAAAAACGCTCATTCTTGTTAATGACTCCCTAAAAATGATGAACATGATGGAAGGAGAGAACTATAAGGACCCTGAAGGCAATGATGTTGAAGCTTGCAGTTGATGAGTTCATTTCAAGAACTCGTTGATGATTGAAAGATGAAGCAAACCTTGTTGCAATGTAAAGATAAAAAATGCAAAGGAATGTTGATTTCCAAGGGAGCAATTAGCAAAATTTGACATGTCACTCTGACTAGAGGATAGTATAATTTCACAACTTTGATTATCTACTCAAGATATGGCTTGGCTTCCTAAAACACATATTTGCAAAAATATGTGAAAAGGATGGAAAGAAAGTATGCATTATGATACTATTTGACAATCAATGTAATCTCTTGAAGGAAGTAAGTAATGACAACTTCAAGAAGAAGGTTGGTCATGACAAAAAGAATTTGATGGACATGATGTTAAATCTAGTTGATTAGCTTATTCCCTAAACATGTTGATTGATGATTGATATCATGGAGAAAGATTATGGTACAATTTGAAGAAAGACCATGTGAAAGGATGTTGATTTCAAAGAAAACAAGTAAGAAATTTTTTTTATCCTAACGAGAGGTCATCATAATGAGGTAACTATGATATTGATGTTTTGGTATTGGTTATCTGGTTGGTACATGGTTTTGCTACGTAGAAGAATGTTGCAAAAATGCATGATGGAAGTTGAGGCAAATGTATGTAAAATTGTTTGTTTTTGGACTCAATTCAATGAAATCATGAATTGAGTGGATGGCTTTGGTAATCCTTGGAAGATTATATGGTCAAGATGTCTACATCATCTTGGGACTGAGAGGTAGTAGTACGAAAGGGTAACCTGATAATCATATTTCGATAACAATGAAGATCACTTTCATGGATAAAAGGAGTTATGACTAAGCTCTACTTCGATTGGCTAAAAATAATGTCTTTGTTGATGATGACTAGAATAAAGTGATATGAAAGGTTGATGGCTTGGACCTTGTCACAAATTCAAGACAAGGTTTGGCTCCATTACATCCAGAAAGGTAAAAGCTCAATATGATAAGATGCAAAGGGGAGGAGGAGAGATGCAACTACTACTTGAAGACCTCCATGAAGAACCAGTAGCTGATAAAGGCACATGGTTATGACTTCCCAATTGAAAGGAAGTAAGAAATCTCCCTCATGCTTTAGGAGTAAGAATCTATTCCCTCATCTAGAGGGAATGAGGATTATCTCCCTGGTTAAGAGTGATGATGGGCATTATATTCTCTTCTTCATGTCATGCACTAGGTCGGGACTAATAGTTGTATGTCTAGTGAAGGCCATGGAGGGAGAATGGGGTCCAGAGGATTGTATAAGCATCTATAATTTCCTTGAGGATAGAGAATCCAAGATAGGAATTAGACTAACACACTTGAGGATTAGACAAGTATCCAAAACAATAGTGGTCAAGTAGGATTGATATTGTTTGAGGATTGGGAATCCAAGATAATAATAGTCCTAAAAGGACATACCTAGTGAACATTTGAATGGGGTATGTTCCTTAAGACGTAGTGTGGTGTCGCTCATAAAGCCTCCTAACATTATGCTCTGAAATAAGAAGAGCTTGTCAGTTAACACCTTACTATGTTGACAATGTTGGTTGTGATATTGATGCTTAAAGATGACTTATCAATCTCACTCTTCTTGTGAAAATATTTCAATTTGAGAGTATCCTTGTACTAGGTGTACAATTATGAATACCTCCCTAGTTAATAGGGATCGTTGGAGAATGTAACTAAGTTGGTCTTCATAATTTGTACCATTATGAATTTTATGTAAAAAGTAAAAGAAAAGAAAAGAAAAAAATTATTATTATTATTTTTCTAGACAAGCATGTTCTTCATGCTTCTAGGTTTTTGAGTCAAAGAGTCAAAGTCCTATTTGGACCTATTGTAAAATAAGAAGGAAAATAATTTTAAAATATGTAATTTTAGGTCAAAAACCCCTCTAAGTGCCAAGTCGGCCTTGCCTCAATGAACATGTCTATTCGCACCCCCTTTGAACTGTATAAATAGAGGGAAGATGGAGCTCCTTTGGACACACACACCTGATGGATTGTGGTTTGAAATATCACAGAAAGGGCAGAGAAGAAGTGGAGAGTCGAAGTCTGAAAGAGAGGATTTCTTCCTGAACTATAATTTGTGGAAGTTTTGTCTTGGTACATCTCTTGTTGTTGGTCTCTTGCTTATGGATCTACTAGAAAGAAGGAAGAATTTACTTGGCATCTAGAGGTGGAGGTTTTCTGTGGTTATAGGTCTTGGATATCTCAGTTGATATGATTTTATAAGAAGATAATTTCATAGTTTTTCTCGTTGGAGGGGTTTTTCTTTGGCTTGGAGCCTCTATATTGTGTTCTTTATTTTCTTGTGATCTTCATATTTTGTTTTGATAATTGTTTGATGAATAAGAACACAATTAAATAAATAAGCAGCCAACAAATTTCACAAGCAGTTTTTTTTTGCTGAAGCAAGAATAGGACCTTCTTTACCATTAATAATATACAAAATTTACAAAAAGTCACTCTGAAAAGTGGCGAAGGAGATCTGCCCCCCAAAGGAACCGAGAACGGGCCAAGGCAAAAGACTCGGCACAAAAAACTTACCTTTCAACACATCAAAGCTAAACAGGAAAAGGCCAAAATTGAAGAAAGGGCCCCACCGGCCCTCCAAGACATGGAGAGAATCGTGCCCCAAAGAAACCATACAACAAAGAGGGGCCCACGCAAAACCCGCCGAAAAACGAATCTCTCACCCGAATCTACAGAGAAGAACCATCGGTCCCTATCCAATAGCGCCGAACAAAATCGCAAAAGAAAGAAGCACGCCACTTAACTGGCAATGCCTCCAACCTGCACAACCCATCGTCGCCGTTGATTAACAAAAATGGATCTGACGGTCAAGGGACATGTTGCACCCACCAAGAATGCTGGATAATAGCGTGCGATGGGGGCCCACCAATCTGCTCGTTCGATCCCGAGCGTTGATTTTCCTCGCTCCATCGGACGACTGAGTCGAAAATCACACGCCCGAAGTCGTCGACCTTTAGGGAGTGGGGAGAGTGGTTTTTGGAACGGGATCTCCACCACGTGTCAAGCTCTCAATGGCATTGCTGCCCAAAATTTAAAACCACTTTTGACATAGAAGCAGTGCGATCGCTTCGAACCCGCTCCAGAGGCGGTATTGACTTCAACCATTGAGAAAATTGGGTGATGCTGAAGTTTTAGATGCTGCTTTCTTCGGTCAGGGAAACTCTGTCGCCAGTCACGGAGAATATTCCTGATCGTGGTCAATTTTGCCGCTAACCTTGGCATACCTCGCATCATGTACCTTTATGTCCAGCGCCCTCTGACCGCTATCCATTACTAGTTGGATTCTATCGTTTTGCTTCTATACTATTCTTTGTCCTCCTCCACCTGGTTATGACAAAGTTTTTTCAGATTGCTCTATGCCATTGTGCTCAACCTCCTTAAAATTGCATTGTCCTTGCAGCTGACACCTTGATTGGCTAGAATGTCCACCAATTTGTTGGCCTTTCTCCTCACATGAATAAATCTGAGAGTACGAAGTTCCTGTAGATGTACTTGGATCCTGTGTAGAACCTGAGTTAACCTCCAGTGTTGTGACATTTTCCGCCCCTGTTCCATTACTGATTCTCTTGGCTGCGTTTATGACTAACTTTGAATCCGCTTCTATTATGACATTTTGATAATTGTTCTGTATCAAAAATTCTAAGCATTGCTCCAAGGCCATTAGTTCTGCCATGTTGTTAGTCGCTTTTCTTAAGTGTCCATGGAAGAGGGAGATTATGTTGTCTGTATCATCCCTTAGAACTCCCCCAAAGCCAGCCACCCCCGGGTTGCCTTTGGAAGCTCCATCAATGTTGTACTTTAAAAAACCTTCAGGGGGAGGATGCTAGAATTCCTCCACCTTATCTCTCATTCTTGCTTTCCTGTCTAGACCTTGAGGAATAAACCCCTGCATGTCTAACAACTGGAGGATTCTTGACTCTTCTCCCGAGGGAGGATTTTTGGGGAGATTCCTAACCGTGGTGCCAACTGCCTCCTTAAGTTGTTTTACGATCAATTTCACCAGGCTATGAGAGGCAGTCTTTACCTCTTTGAATATTATTTTGTTCTTTTCTTTCCACACATTCCATATAATGAAACTCGACAAGAGATCCCAGGCTGAATTGAAAACTTCATTATGAGAAAAAATATTCCTCCAATTGTTAAGAGTGTTAGCAATACTTTCTTTGTCCCTATCAGACTGTTTGAAAATGTTGGTAAAAAATCCCATATCCTGTCGGTGAAGATATAACGGTTGAGAAGATGTTCGATAGTCTCCTCATGGGTCTCATAGAGATGACATCTGGAGGGTCCCAGCATGCCCCTTTTTTAAGGTTGTCCCACGTTAAAATTTTCTTGTGGTGAACTAACCACATGAAGAGTTTGATTTTCATCCAACCTTTGTGTCTCCAAAGCTTCTGCCAAGTTTTATTTGGAGCTTGGGGTTCCTGATCAAGGAGAAAACCTTTAGCTTCCTTAATATTAAAGTTGTCGTCTTTGTTGTTACCCCATCTCAGTTGGTCCTGCCCTTCCGCTACTAAAATTATTCTATGATCCAGCATTCTCTTAAGGGACTTTGCTTTACTATTGAGGGTCCTATCCTCTCTGCCCTCAATTTTTTTCCAAATTCTCCATTTTCCAACATTATGTGGATTCTCCCAAAAGTCTTTCACCTTTACTAAACCTTGATTGTCAGTCTCATGCTTGAGGCCTAGAAATTCTTCCTTCAGTAGATTAGGTTCTTGTTGCCATTTGTCCTCCCAGAAAAGTGCCAGATCTCCCTCTCTGATATTCCATATCGGGGAGCCTTTCACTGTTCCTATCATACGTATGATTTCAGAAGCCGGCCAGGCATTGGCAGATTTTTCCTTCCAGATGCTTGCCCATTGAGCTTTAGGATCCTTAACGCACCTCCACCAAAGTTTGGCTCCAAGAGCCTTGTTGAGAATCTCAGGATTGTCCAAACCCAGGCCTCCTTGGTTCTTGGGTTTGCAGATCTTTTCCCAAGAGACTAAGGTCCATTTTTTCCTTGTTTCCTCTTTGCCCCAAAGAAAATCTCGTTGAATATTCCGAAATTGCTGTTAAACTCCTATTGGAGTTGGGAGGGCTAATAGCATAAAGATTGGGATCGCTTAGAGAACTGCTTTAGTAAGAACCAGTCTACCAGCTAAATTTAAAGATCTGTTTGTCCATTTCCTGACCTTGTCTTACATTTTAGTTGCTAAAGGATCCTATATACTCTTGTGTCGGGGTATAGCTATAAGAGGAACTCCCAAATACTTAGAGGGAAGGGATTGTCCTTGAAAGCCTAAAATTATGGAGACATTTCTCTGGATGGCAATATGAGTGTTAAAGAAAAATACTTTTGATTTGGAAAGGTTTACTTCCATACCTGTAGCCTTCGCGAAGTCATTCAAAATTTGTTTGTAAGCAAGTGCTTCTTTAACTGTGGGAATTCCCTGTAACATGGTATCATCTACAAAGAGTTGATGAGTCAGAACTTGCCCATTCTTCGAAAGTTGGAGTCCTTGAATTTTTCCTATTACTCTTGCATGCTTCATGGACCGCCCTAGCCCTTCCATCATGAGGATGAAGAGAAAAGGAGAAAGCGGATCTCCTTGTCTAAGACCCCTGGAAGGGAGAAAAAGTTCAGAAGGAGAGCCATTCACTAAAATTGAAAAGCTGGAAGAAGTCACAAGGGCCATGACCCATCTGACCCAATTATGATCAAAACCAAATGTTGTGAGCACTTTTTTAATGTAAATCCAATTTACTTTGTCATATGCTTTGGCTATGTCCAGTTGCATGATCATGCCCGCTCTCTTGTTGCAAGTTAACGAGTGAACCACCTCGTGAGCTTGAATTATGTTGTCCAGAATTTGTCTTCCTGCTACGTACCCTGTTTGTTACCCGGAGATGAGCGTGGGCAGCAGGGGTTTAAGTCTGTTAGCCACAACCATGGAAATTATATTGTAGACAACATTGCATAAGACGATGGGCCTGTATCTCTCTGGTGTTTGAGCATTATCGTGTTTTGGAATAAGGGAAATAAAGGAGGTATTGAGAGCTTTCGAAATGGTCTTGTTCTGCCTAGAGTCTTCGAAAATCTCGACAATATCCCTTTTAACAATATTCTAGCAGGATTTGAAGAAATCCACATTAAATCCGTCCGGACCTGATGCCTTGCCATTTTGCATTTCCTTGAGGACCTCACTAATCTCCTTTTCAGTTACAGGTTGGTTGAGATTACAATTATCCTCTCTGGATACCAGTTTAGGTATATGTCTAATTAAGTTCTTGATGAAAGGTTCTCTTCCTGAAAAGTTTTCCTTGGCAATGTTCCGAAAATGCTTTACTAACACTGCATCTATCTCCTCATGGGATTGAAAAATTTGGCCATTCTCGTCCTTGATCGAAGAGATTATGTTGTGAGTTCTGTTCGCAATGGTAGATCTGTGGAAAAATTTAGTATTTCCTTCT
>APFE030972657.1:0-10246 GCA_000404065.3 Pinus taeda
GTCGGATTGTAAGTTACAAAATGTACAACGGTAAAGAAACACACTTTACCTAACTCTATACCTAACTCTATACTAGACCAAGTTGAACTTAACTATTCCTATGTGTCGGAATATCCTAACATGGAGTTTGGATTGGAACTATGTAAAAGCTTCAAGGTAGCATTGTTATTGATGGGTGCAATAGTTATGTGGTTCCTGAAAGTGGAGTAGAAAATCTAGTGGTCTCTAGAGAAAAGACCATGCTATGGAATCAAAGTCTTGGACATATTGGAGAGAAGGGCCTTCGAATACTTCATGGTAATGTTATGACGGAATGTATGTATAATTCCTCTCTAGATTTTGATTTCTGTGAAAATTGTGTATATGGGAAGCAGAATCGGGAGAGTTTCACCTCTAGTGCTAAGAGGGCGAAACACATATTAGAGCTTGTGCACAATGATGTGTTTGGACCTATGTCGGTTTCATCACTAGGTAATTATGTGTACTATGTATAATTTATAGATGAATTCTCAAGGAATACATGGATATATTTCCTCAAGAAGAAATCTGAAGTCTTTAACAGGTTCAAATAATTTAAGGCTCTGGTGGAAAACTAGATGGACAAGAAGATAAAGGTGTTGAGGACAGATAATGGTGGAGAGTTTTGAAAGGAATAATTTGAAGAGTTTTGTAAGAAATGTGGTATAGCATGACATAAGACTACTCCATACACACCTCAGCAAAATGGAGTTGTAGAAAGAATGAACAAGATGTTGATGGAAAAGGCAAGAAGCATGCTTAGTAGTGCGGGGTTAGGACAAGAATTTTGGGCAGAGGCAGTGGAGACTACATGTTACATGGTCAACAAATCACCTTCATCGGTGTTAGAGTATAATACTCCACAAGAGGTATGGACTCATTAGAAACCTTCTCTTTCACATTTGAGGTTATTTGGATGTGATTCTTATGTACATGTTCCAAAGGAGAAAAGAACAATGTTGGATAGTAAATCTAAAAAGTGCATCTTTATTGGGTATAAGGATGGGTTAAAAGGTTATGAGCTTTGGAACCCAGAAACAAAGAAGGTTTTGTACAACTGAGATGTGGTGTTTAGAGAGGTGCAAGATGTAACTTGTTAAACATGATGTACTACCAAAGGAACATGAGAAGATATAGTTTGAGCTAAAGTAGGAAGAATCAGACTCTACAACAAAGGAGGAATAAAAAGATGAAGATCCACAAAATTCAGCTGTGAGAAGATCAATTCGAGAAAGAAGGCTACCAAAAAGTTATAGTCCATCTCCTTTCTATTCAAATTTTACTTTATCTATTACTCATGATGATCCCAGATGTTATGCTCTTAATCTACAAGACGATACCAGAATACCAAATATGCGAAGAAATATACCCAAAACATAGAACAATGAGAAATAACAACAAGTATTTTATTATTCAGAAAGAAATGTTCACTTGCCTCTTCGAGGGGGAAACCTCCAATAGAGCAGAGCTCGATTACAAAATAAGACACGATGCTCCTCGAGGGGAGTCGCTATCCTTTATATAGGATTCATACATGTAATACCACAGGGCAATACCATCGTTCTTATTAATACCATCTATCTAATACTATGGCCCATTTGCAACTAACTGTGGTCCCTTCATTAAATGTGAGTTAACCACTTACAATTATTAATATGGGCTTTATTGACTCTTTACTTAACTATAACTATGACTCGATCCTATTACATAAATAAGGGGGTTAGGGTGGGACCCTAACATGCCCTCACCCATAAGAATAGCCTTGTCCTCAAGGTTGAAGCTGTGGAAACTGCTGAAGAATAGTGGCTGGTTCCTAGGTTGCATCTTCCAGAGAGGTGTCATTCCACTTGACGAGGACTTCCTTGATCATGCAGACACGAAGGTGCCTTTCTTGTGTATCAAGAACCTATTCAGGTTGGAGCCAGATTGACCCTTCTTCATCCAGTTCTGACAACCCTTGTCTTTGAGTGATGTTTGCTTATATGGTTGCAGCCTCAAAAATACCTAATCCCCTTCTTGAAATTGGTGTTCTGAGTGATGTTGATCTACCTATTGCTTCATGTGGTTTTGAGCTTGATGAATATTATCTCTAAGGTGGGCTAGCATGGTTATGTGGTTCTGTAGGAGTTGATCCACGGCTTGTACTTTGGAGCACCCCGTGAGAAAAGAAGTAGGGGAAGGCGGAAGTTGACCATAGACTGCTTCATAGGGAGTCATTTTGGTGGTGGCATGATAGTTGGTGTTATACCACCATTCCGCCAGAGGTAACCACTGTACCCAAAGGTGTTGCTTTTCTGAAGTGAAACACCTAAGATAGGTTTCTAGACATTTGTTGACTGCTTCGGTTTGACCATCTGTTTGCGGATGATATGAAGTACTGAGTTTGAGTTGAGTGCCTTGTATTCTGAAGAGTTCCTGCCAAAAATTACTGGTGAAGATTGGGTCGCGGTCGGACACAATGAAATGGGCATGCCATGCAATTTGAAGATCTGATCCATGAAATATTGAGCAACCAAAGTCAATGTAAGGGTGGGGTAGGGCGCAAAAATGAGCATACTTAGAAAGTTTGTCCACAACCACCATGATGACTGACTTGTTTCCTGACTTTGGAAGAACTATAATGAAATCCATAGAAACCTCTATCCAAATTGAGGCCAATGTGAGCTGATGATAGACGGAGCTCCCGCTTGGAGTCCACAAAGGGTATGTGTGTGGTTGTTCTACTTAAAGCTCATATATAACTCATGGAAATCCATTGTGATTAGGCCCAGTGTACGAAGCCATTCAAAACCGAGGACAATGTGACACCCTCTCATGTGTATGGCAAACATGTGTGTCTTTAATTGATAATCCCCCATTTGAAGTTTGACATTTTCACAGCGGCCTTCACATTTCATTGTTTCGCCATTAGCAATTTGGACCTGGAAGTTAGAAACTGCTCGGACAAAACAATGCACTACTTCCGCAACTCTTTGATGGATAAAATTATGTGTACTTCCACTATCAATCAAGACTACTACTGGTCGATTCTTAATAAAACCTCTAATTTTGAGAGTTTGAGGTGAAGAAATTTCTGGCAAAGGATGCAGCGAGATAACTAGTTCTTCAGGTACATTGTCCTGCTGGTTGTCCTCTTCTTCCTCCTCTGGTTGCTCAAGTGGTGGGGCTTCCTCTAATGCAATGTGATCAGTAGCATCAATTTGAAAAAAATTGGGCTCCTTGCATTTACGCCTGGGGGAGTATTTCTCATCACAGTAGTAACATAATCCTTGCTTTCTTATTTTCACCATTTCTGCTGGTGACACCTTTTGAACCTTGAGTGTCTGGGTAGTGCTTTGAGCCTATGGGGGGAAACCCTTGGCGATGAAATTTGGGTGACTGGACTGGACTGCCAACGCACGTTCAACTTCACGAGCTATCCCGCAAGCATGCAGACCTGAGCTAGGGTGGTGCAGTCAGACGTGGGCTTGTATGGCTTCCTTGAGACCACTAACAAAACATTCCATGTAGAACTCATTGTGTAGACCTACAATGCGGAAAGCTAAGGCTTCAAAGGCTGCAATATATTCATTCAATGTTCCTTTCTATCGGAGCTTAGCGAGACGACCCAAAAAGTCAGATTCCTAGTCAGAGCTATCCATAAGAGCTTTTTTTAATGTCTCCCATGTCAAGGGCCTTCCATAGCAACATTGATGCCATTGCCACCATTGCTATATTTCATTGTCCAAGTACATGATACCCACACTAAGTTGAGTCGCATTATCCAGGATGTAATTTAGATTGAAATATTGCTCCATTTATGCTATCCATGCGGCTGGGTGAGAGCCATAAAATTTGTACATGTCCAGCTCGGGTGGTCGTGGATGGGATTGTTGGTGGGTGCCCAAGAGGTGAGATGACTAGCTAGACTCACCCTCACTGTTGTTATTGCCCATATATGCGTCTTTGCGTGCCTCCACCTTGCCCTTAGAGAGTGTTGTATTTAAGTTCTGCATCAGCGACATGAGCTCGGTCAATGTTGTTTCAAGTTTGTCGATCTTCTCATTCGCCATAGCTTGATCTCTTGTTTCTACCATGCATCGATCCAATGTACTGGAAACTTTGGGACTGCCTGGATTTTTTGGCTCTAACAATTGAGTGGTACCACCTTGCTCAGCTCGTCATCCTGATTCTGATGGGCTAAGTCATCAATAAGCTCCCCGGGGGGTCTCAGACTCGTTTTTTTTCTTTTTTATTATTATTTTATTTTACTCTCAACAGATTTTTACTCCTTTCTTAGGAATACTACAGTAGTCGAATCATAGAAATGTCAATGCTACCAAAAGTCCTGCAA
Source organism: Pinus taeda (assembly GCA_000404065.3). Lineage (NCBI taxonomy): Eukaryota > Viridiplantae > Streptophyta > Pinopsida > Pinales > Pinaceae > Pinus > Pinus taeda. The sequence goes on from APFE030972657.1 coordinate 4,352, forward strand.
AAATCACGCCCAGGTATAGGAACCCACACAACTACTCAGATCTGAATGGAAGATCTGATGGTTCTTAGAGATTTGAATGGCTGATTTGATAGATTTGAACGGCGGAACTGATAGCTACTGCGGATCTGATGGATCTAATAGATCTGAATGGTTGTTCGGATAGATCTGAACAGTCGAACTAATTGCTGCTGCTATGACAAAACCCCACTTGCGATATCTGATATGGTAAAGAATATGCGTGATCCATAGATAGAGAAGGGAACTATGGTCTCCAGGAGTGTCAGGTGCTATAGATCGAAATATACATAAGGCTCTGACAGTAGTACTCGACCCAATTTTTCATGGCACTAACCAAGGAGGATCAACTGTACCCTTAGTCGTACAACATGACTACCCTATCGTATGGGTGAGCAATCTCTCCAAGTGTTGTTCTTGGTGTACTATAGTTGTAAGATGGCCAACGATTTATCTATGGCAAGGTTTCAAGGTAACTAGGGGGCTTCCGATATACCCAGAGGGTACTTGGAAGATAGTCTGTGCACAGTTCTGTCTAATGTGCTACTACTTGCAGGGGTACCCGTAGGGGTTACAAGGGAGTCTAAAAAGCTTGACCACCTCTTGTATTTCCTGCGTGCATGCCTCCCCAAATCCGTAGGTTTATGCACTCAACGACAGATCCCGTGGTTTAAAGACGTCGGAACACATATCTAGCCAAAAGAAATTTGCTAAAAATTTGAGATCCCACCAGCCCTGGAAAGTGCTCTGATACCAATTGTTATTCTCTTAACCTGCAAGACGATACCAGAATACCAAATATGCGAAGAAATATACCCAAAACATAGAACAATGAGAAATAACAACAAGTATTTTATTATTCAGAAAGCAATGTCACTTGCCTCTTCGAGGGGGCAACCTCCAATAGAGCAGAGCTCGATTACAAAATAAGACATGATGCTCCTCGAAGGGAGTCACTATCCTTTATATAGGATTCATACATGTAATACCACCGGGCAATAACATGGTTCTTATTAATACCATCTATCTAATACCATGGCCTATTTGCAACTAGCTGTGGTCCCTTCATTAAATGTGGGTTAACCACTTACAATTATTAATATGGGGTTTATTGAATCTTTACTTAACTATAACTATGACTCGATCCTATTACATAAATAAGGGGGTTAGGGTGGGACCATAACACCAGAACTACGAGGGAAGCAGTAGATTCAGAGGATGGAAAACTCTGGAAAGAGGTCATGGTTGATGAAATGTCATCTTTTCACAAAAATGAGGCTTGGGATCTGGTGGAGTTGCCGTTTGGAAGGAAACCCATTAGAAGCAAATACGTGTTTAAGAAGAAGGTGAATGGAAAAGGCAAGGTGGATAAATACAAAGCTCGATTGACAACAAAGGGCTTGGGAATTGATTTCGATGATATTTTTTCTCATGTTGCCAAGGTAGGTTCTATTAGATTACTTTTATCTGTTGATGCTGCTTTTAATTTTGAGGTAGAACAGATGGATTTGAAGAAAATTTCTTCATGGGGATCTTTAAGAAGAGATCTACATGAAGCAACCTGAAGGGTTTACAGTGAAGGGTAAGAAATAACTGATATGAAAGTTAAAAAAGTATTTTTATGAGTTAAAATAGTCACCAAGGATGTGGTATTAGAAATTTGATACATTTATATGGGGACTTGGCTTCACTAGAAGAAAATAATATCATTGTGTGTATTTTAAATTAATTGGTGACCATGTTGTTTATATGGTCTTGTATGTGGATGATATGTTAGTGGTTGGAAATGACAAAGAAATTATCCAGGATTTGAAGACCCAATTGTCCTCTAATTTCTACATGAAAGATCTTGGTGTTGCAAACTATAATTTGGGCATGAAAATTAAACAAGATCAGGCAAAGAGGAAGCTCTCGTTAAACCAGAGGAAGTTTGTCGAGACAATAATGTAGAGGTTTAATATGTAATATAGTAAACAGGTGAAGGTTCCTATTCCTATAGGTGTAAATCTATCTGCTGAACAGTGTCCCAAGAAACCAGAAGAGGAAGAGGACATGTCTCGTGTTCCATATGCAAGCGTAGTCGGTAACCCGATGTATGCAATGGTCTATACTAGACCATACATTGCACATGTAGTGGGAGTATTGAACAAGATTATGTCAAAACCAGGGAAGGAGCATTAGACAACAGTGAAGTGTGTTTTCAGGTATTTGAGTGGCACTAGTGATTATGGTTTGTGCTACCAAGGATTGGATAGAGTTTTGGACATCCATGGTTTTGTTGATGCAAACTGGGCTGGAGATCTGGACCAGAGAAGATCTACAAGTGGGTATGTGTTTAACTTATTTTGAGGCGTAGTCAGTTGGATGAGTAAGAGATAGTCTATAGTGGAATTTTCAACTACAAAGGCTGAATACATGGCAGCCACTCATGCAAACAAGGGAGCAGTTTGGTTGCAGAGATTGTGTTCAAGTATGGGGTTAGTAAAACGAGCTATAAGGATATATTGTGACAACCAAAGTGCAATTTTCTTGGCAAAGAACCCTACTTATCATTCGACAAAGCACATTGATGTTCAGTATCAATTTGTGAGGGATATGGTTGAGGACAAAAAGGTGTTTCTGGTAAAGGTGGACATTTTGAAGAATATTACAGATGCATTGACAAAGTCTTTGAGCACTTAGAAGTTCTCTTGGTGTAGAGAAACAATGGGAGTTGTAGGGTTGCATCAATGATTAAGCTCTCCTTTGGAAAGAAAACAACAAGTGGGAGAATGTTGCGTTGTGTTATATTATTTCCATGACTACCCCACATGCGTGGGGGTCATAGGAGGGCAGTAGCCCCCTTTGTACGTTGCGTCGGGCGTTGTCGGGGGGTCACAGGGGGGGTCATTGCCCCCCTTGTTGGGGAATATGCAAGGGGGTGGCAGTGGACTGGGAATTTTTTTTGGACCCTATATTAGGTGGGTGGACCTACTTATGTTGTTGTGCATGGAATTTTCACATGGTTTTGAGCATGATGATGTTTTGTCCATGGTATTTTTTAGATCTGGTCGAGATAACTATAGTTATGTTCTAATCTAGGGTTAATGGATTTGGGTTTATGGATTCTTTGGCATGTATATATATGTGTTGTAACATTGAAAGAAATATAATGAAAAATAAATCTGGTAGTCCCAATTTTTGGATCTAGGGTCAAATCTTTGTGTATATACATTTTATGTTTTATTCTCTCTCGATTGTTTATTTTTTACTTTTAAGAATTCGCTTCTAGGTAATTTCTGTACGAGGTTAAAAACTACGAGATGGACTTGAAAAAATATTTATCCCAAATTGATTGAACTACATTTTGGAGAAAAGTTTACAAGGTTCTTCTATAAAAAAATTATCTGATCTAATCTTTTGCGCCTATGTATCTTCAACTGATCATCTAACCAAAGGAGAAAAATGGGGAAGGAGTAATGTCTAAAGATAACAAAAATGAAGAAGGTGACAATATGGTTGCATGGCTCACTAGAATAAATACTCTTCACATCCAACCCTTTAAACTTCCCCCTCTTCGTAAGTCGCTACTTTGTTTCTTCTTGGCCCATCATTATAACTCATGGGAACCTTATAGAGATTCACTAATTAATGTATATTTAACTGCATGCTGTTGTAGGCCCTCATGATGCAAAGGTGTGCATGAAGGTTGTGGGTATTTATGGTGATGACTTCCACTATTTGAGGGTATGTGCTTTTGTTTATGTATGGTTTTAACATAGTTAAAGAGCCATCAGGTTTATAGGAAATCCTATAATGGAAAATTGAATTTATTCAGAACTGGATTGAGGGTTTTGGGATTTAGGGCCTCGATGAACACACCACTTATAAGTTTCTTAGTTATGAATCGATAATCCTCCAATTTTCCAGAAATTGCAAAATGAAATTTCAACTTGTAAGATATTGTTTTTTTTTGAATGGCTTTCCTCCCTATGTTTCCTAATATGTTAAATGCATTTGTTATATTTGTGTGGTTCATTGCACCCACTACAAAGAAAGGGAATAGTCAGATAACCTCAATACAACTAGGTTTAGGGGGTTTTAATGTGCTTTCCATAAGCATGGGATAATGTCTCTCTCCTTTCCATTTTACACATAATAGTAATATGAAGGTCTTTGTATCAGATATTGAACATTCATCACCAAGGTGTAGGGGATATGTATATAGACCACATAGGTTTTAAAGCATGTTAAAAGAAGGATCAATCGATCAATCGATATGTACTATGTATTATTTGGATGATCTAATATGTAGTATATATAATTTGGATGATCTAATATCAATTGAGTAAAACATATGGTTTCCAGGTTTGCATCTAGATGCACATTCTACTGTCTAGCATGGGGAATTGTGCCATCTAATTGCAGCTAGATGCACATTATACAGTCAAGCATGGGGAACTGTGTCAGCTAATTGCAACTATATGCACATTCTACTCCCTTAATATTGAGATCATGACATACTCTATATCATGGTGGACATGTTCATCCTATCTGTTGAGATAGGAAGAAAATTGGAAACAAGAAATTGCTAAAAATAGAAGTGCTAAAAATAACACTACTAAAAATAACAGTTTGGGCATCATTGCTAGATTGGGCAACATGGAAGGAAATTGGAAATGCTAAGAATATAAGTTCTATTTTTAGCAGTGCAGTGTGGATTCCTATTTTTAACAATCCCTGGTCTAATTATAAGAAGTAAATTAGAATTTGGTCTTACGAGTAGTTTGAATATTAATTAATTAATTCAGTTTGAGTTAAGTAGTTAAGGAAAATAAACTTGAAGTCTTTGTGAGAACATGCAATAATTTCTCCACTAATTAGGGAATGTGTCCTTGATTTTCTCCACTGATTAAGGAAATAAGGATCAGTTCTATATTGAGAGGATTAGTTGACTTAGTTTAACTTAGTCAAGTCCAGTTAGATTATTTAACAAGTTGTTAAGTTAATGAGATTCAGTTTGTTGATGCTTGCATGCATGTGACAACTGATATTTTCAAATAACTGAGTATTCACTCATGGATAACTGATGCATGTCAGTTCAGATAGAGACCCAGTTGAGATCAGAGAAGGGACAGTGTACTATTATTTGGATGAATATTTTTCCTATGAAGGAAGCTCATCCATGATGAGGATTTATCTCCTTCAAGTTGGTGCAGTTATTTCCGAGGTCAGTGTTGTGTGTGAGGTGACAATCACACAGGTTGCAACTCGAGGACCCGGGAAAAACTATGCATAGAAATAGAAGGCTTGGAGGGCAGAGAAGAAGGTTTGTGAGAAGCCTTTGACTATCTATGAGCAGCAGAAGGATTGTACAGAGAGTTGGATAGCTTCTGAGTTAAGGCTTTGTGTAATCCGGACATATTTCCACTTGTATGATAATACAGAGATGGGGTTTTAGGCTGGTGCTTTCCCTTGGTTATATCTTCTGTGTTATGTGTGTTTGATTTCTCCATATTAGTTATATGTGTTCTTATTGATGTTGTTCATGTTCAATTAAGGTTCTGCTAAATTTTTTGTAGAAGTAGATCAAGTGTGTTGCTTTAGTACATTGCATTACCAAGTGATCTATAGTGGGAATTTCTACATGGTATTAGAGCTAGCTGATTTGTAGAAAAATTCTACAAAATTCTACATGGTATCAGAGCATAAGTGATCAAGGAAGAACAATATACCAGAAGAGGATATTTCAAAGTTTTGAGTTTTGGGTCGAGAGTTTGCAGAGCAGATCTGAAATTTTCTGTACAAATTTTTCAGAAACAAATATCAGATTTGGATTCCTTGCGGAAAAATACCCAGAATAATAAATAAATTAATTAATTAATTAAAAAAAAAAATCGG
>APFE030972660.1:0-16883 GCA_000404065.3 Pinus taeda
TGAGTAATCCCATGAACCATTTCAAAGCTGCTCCTTTCAATGTTGAAGGAAACAGTTTGAGTTTTTGAGAGTCTTCCAAATAATCATAGGTTTGACACACGACCTCAAAGTCAAATAGGAATGTTTTAGGATCCTCATTTCTTAACCCATGAAAGTTTGGGAGGATAGATGGTGAAATATTTTTCATTGTTGCTCGAGAATCCTCATCGACTATAGGAAATCTGAATGAGTTATCTTCATCCCTATTTCCCCCATTGTTACCTCTACCTCCTCCATTGTTTCCTCCTCCCCCTCCTCTACCTCTAACTCTACCAAATCCGTTAACTACCTCCTCTGTCATGATGGCTTCCTCAGAGACTTCAGAGTCCTCTGGTTCCTCTACTAATGCGAACGAGGAGGAATTTCTCCCTCTTCTTCCTCAGGTGATTCTACTTCTTCAATTACAATGTGTCTCCCTATAGAAGGAAAGAAATGATCTTTTCCTAATTCAGATTTGATGGATGGTGTGGGAGAGTCTCCTAATTCCACTACTGCCTCTTGAACTCCAGGAATCCTTAGGCTAGGAGTATGAGTTGGAGATGGTGGAGGTGTCTCTTGTCTATTCCTTGAAGTAGATGGAGTTGTAAAAATCGAACTCTTGGCTCTAGCTAAAAACCTTCCCCTAGAATCTCTTGCTCTATGCATGTCATTTTTTCTCTTCAAGTCGGGCTAATAATTCTTTTTCTGATCTTCCAGGGCACTCTAGGTGCAAGAAGAGAGCATACTCAAGAAACTATTAAACCAATAACTTTCTCTTTTCTGATCCTCCAGATCACACTACGCGCAAGAGGAGAGCATACTTTGAGAGGTTATCAATTTCCTTTCTTGAAATTTTCTTGTTTTTATATTTTTTTTTTAGAAATTGGCTACCTAATTTCACTTCCTCAGCAATGGCGCCAAAAATGTTTGGTCAATTTAGTGTGATCTAAATTGCTATTTATATTGTCAACCCGGGGTTCGTAAACTAATGAAGTGAAGTGCACTGTATGTGCAAGATAACCTTTTCCTTAGTCTTTTGTCGTTTTTGAGTTTTTAGTTTGTTTTTGGGTTTATCTTCTGTGGATTCCCTAATGTGAGATGGCGAAATTGAAAATTAAGTGTGAATGGTAATGATGATTTTTACAATGATTTTCCAACCTTAAAAGTTCAAAAAGAAAGTTTCTAAACTGACTGTAATGAAATCAATTCTCGAAAAGAAGTAAATGCATCAAAACAATGAACTAGTGACAATGGCCCAGTATCCTTACGGCTGTGTGAAAAAGAAAATAAAATCTGAACTTAAAGAAACTCAAAGAGTGAAAGTAAAGCAACTAAATCACACTACTTCAACCTATATTCTGACCCTTCACCTTTCGACTCAGTCCGGCTATAGGAAGCGATCATAAACAAGCTGAGTATTATGATATCTAAATTGCCGGAAATTAAATTGCATAAAAGGAAACTAAGATTTAACTACTCATTCATATTTCAACTCTTGAAAATGACATCAGTAATTCAATCTCTAACTTGCAGGAAAGAAAACTAGATCACACTACTTCAAGTAATATTCTAATTCCTTACTAATTGAGTCGCTTGGCTATAGAAAGGAAATCATAAACAAGTAAGTAATATGATGTCTAAATGGCAGAAAAGTAATCAAGCAAAACAAAACTTGAAAGAAGTGACAATGCTGGAATTAAACTTAATGAATAAAAATCAGTAGAAAGGACAAGATGATATCATGTCAGTAGCTATCAAAAACATGTAAATGTGCCCGGGCTGCCTACAAAAACCTGTAAACGAAACACTGATCAGCTTAACAGTTACGAAGAAAACATGAAATATAGACAGTGATGAACATTATAATAACATAAAATATGTACAAGTAATGACTACAAAAAGCAGTAAACAAAAGCAAGTAAGAAACTATACAAGCTTTAGTGTGCAGGGGCCCTCTGTCACCTCATCCAACCAACTACTTATTCACAAATTGAATTCAGGAACGCTGTCTTCTCATGTATTGAATTGCAGAAATAAAGTAAAGGAAAATACAGCACAGTGGGATGAAACAACAGTCAAAATTACAACTTTCAGACTAACTGTTCAGCGTATATCAACGTGTTATTTATAAGTGCAAATGCTAATAACTAATTCCTAGATTGGTGCTGCCAAGAGACACGTAAATCTCCACGACCTAAGATTTAGCGTGATGGTCATTACAGTAGTTGAGTTCATGGAGTGGTGGTTGCTTGATTCGGTTCGCAGGCTGGTCGACAGTTGTGCCAGTACCTCCAAGAATGAAGGATCATGCCAGGCAATCCTTCACGTGTGCCAAAACAGAGCCGTGCCACCGCAAAATTCCTCATTTGGCCCTTCCTTTGACAGTCGTTGACCATGACTGTTTATGAGCGATTTGGCTGATTTGAGAGGACACACTCCATGTACACGTCGCCTACATTCTGCCCATGTGGCTGGTTTCTCCATTGGACACCTGTAGCATAGCTTTTGACAAAATGGCTGCGAAAACTCAGGCTGGCTGCGGAAAGTGACAAGTTTCCGCAGTTGTTGAACAAAAAATCTAAACCAAACGATAGTCAAAAACATAGTTAGGAAACCATTTCATAAGCTCTTTTTAGCCTAATATGCAATGATTTGAAAGCTAGGTGGATGAAGTAGATGGAAAAAGAAGGCTGAAAGGATATATAGGGAAGTGCAGGTTTGGGACTCAACACTTGGGGAACTAGGTATCCAAAATTGAGAGTAAACCTCAATAATTTGATAATATGAAGTTGACAAAGGTCAATTTTACACATTCTTAAGGAGATAACTAAAATGAAATGAAAATTTTGAGAGTTGCTACGGAAGAGATGAAAGAGAAGATGGAACAATTACAAAATCCATGGAATCCATTCTCATACATCCCCAAGATAAGAGGCTCCCTAAAAAATATCATGTAACCCAAGGAACTAGTGAAAATAAAGACATAAAAATCTAGGTTGCATAACCTTCCACCAATAATCATATTCGAGGAGGATTTAGTTCTAATATTAGAGCTAATCATAATTGACACCAATTTTCTAAAAAATGAAAAATAGTGTTGCGTAAGACTAGAAGCTTAATTGTTACTTTAGTATATTGAATTTCTTAGGAGGAGATGGGCAGAGCTCTGAAAACCCTTGTGACGACTAGGGATTTATCTTAGTCGGTAGATCTATGCTTAGATAATGTGGATTTCTTTGGACATCTTTGTGGAAATATGATCAATGACAAATCTTAATGATTCAACGATGAAGACAATTTATTTTGTAGGAATGGTTGTGAGACAAACAAGTTATTCTTTGGTTTCATATAGCTCCATTTTGAAATTCAGATATGGCCTCTGGTAGTTCAAGAAGTTCCTTTCCTCAATGTTCCTTTAGATGAGGAAGCTTTCAGCTATGAGAAATTTTTTTCGGAGCAAGGTTTGGTTTGTAGGATTAATGGATTTTTGTCATGGCTAACGGATCTACATAAATGGATTTTTTTCATGGATGACGAATCTACATAAATGGATTTTTGAGACATGGAAATCGCATTTGACGGATGACATGAATATCTATCCCATGGCTTGGGGTTTCTTTGTTGTTGTTTTCAAAAATATTGAGGACAAGAAGGCCATTTGCGAATTCGGGTTGTGGTTCTGTGGTAGTGCCAATATCTTCATGCAACCTTGGTCTTCCACCATTGATTTGTGAATTTTTTAATCTATTGCAGCAACTAAAAATTATTCTTCTAACTACTTAAAATTAAGTGGATTTTATTTGCTACGAAAAATAATGAATAAAATCACAACTACAATTTTCACTATAAAAAACGCTCTAGAAAATAAAATACTCGAAACTGGGAAATATAGAGCACAAAAGAAAAAAAAATTGACATGATTATTTTTGGACAAATGTCCCCGAAAAAACCCAATGCGTCAAAACTAATGCATCATATGAGGGTTTTATTTTATTATAGCAACAACAAATCTGAGTACAAAATCTGGATGCCCAAACTGGAAATCCACAACAAGATAATCTAGCCAAAATTATTACAGATATTTTTCTCTCTCTCCTCAAGTAATCACGACACAACTTAGCTTCAAAAATTGGCTCTTTTGGAACCCCTATGCATGCCATTGCGCAACATGTAACTTACACACCTGAAAACTACCTCTGATCAAGTCATTCTTCTTGTTGCTTACTCTGGAAGCAATTCTCCGACCCCCTGGAAAACTTTCCTAGCCTCTAGAAGTTGAATCAATCTCCTCTCCAACAAAATTGAACTACCTCTATGAAGTTTCCTGTGCATCCTCCTGAGGAACAACTCAACCTCTTGCTACTGACTCTTCAGAACTAGAAATGTCCTTCAGATATGTTGTCTCTGCTCCCTCTTTCTCCCACATCCATTCTAGCTCGAACCCTTCTTCCTTACTGTTGTTGGATAGCTCAATCTGTGAAGGAAATCATTCTTCTAGTGTGTCTTGCTCCAACCCCATCGCCCTCCTCTTATAATCTCTCATTGGCTCACCAACGGCTATAACTAAATCCTCATCAACGACTAAGATCATCTTTGATTCGATACATGTGAGTTTCTAGAGAATTCTCACCTTTCTCAATTAATTCTTGTTAATTAATCACTTTTCCTAAGTTAAACTTAGGAAATATTTAATTATTGACTAATTTACTTAATTGAGCCATCTCTCGGTGTTTTATCTTGAATATTTTTCTAGGATTCTGGAGCTCTAGTGTTTCTTAGCCTCTTTAACCAAAGTTGACACTGGAACACTTGTTCGATGCTATAAAATTAACACTCCCTATTAGTGAGGAAGGTGTTCTCCTATCTCATAACATCCTTCCATACATGTTGTCGATGTCTGACAACTATGACAACCTGTCATTTCCCACCAAGTTACTGCGCACCTTTAATTCATTTAGCAGTATGTAGCTAAACCACCATACGTATGCACCGTTGTTGACATTGCAATGCACTACCCTATATTGTTGCTAACTCTGCACTACGCTACAACTGATCTCATGTTGTTGTTGTTATTGCAACTACTACAATAGAGAATCAAACTCATGTCCCTGCTACTGAAAAGGGTTCTTCACTATATCCATCTGTTCTCTGAAATATACAAACTTAACTCTCCCTAGAGCCTTTGTGAGTACATCTGCAACTTACTCTTGTGTGGGAACATGTCATAGTTGGAATACTCCACACTCCACACAATATCTAATGAAATGGTATCAAATGTCTATTGTGTTTTGACCTATCATGAAACAGTGGATTCTTAGAGACCCTAATACAACTCTAATTATAACAATAGATACTAGTTGCCTCCATCCTCTGACCGAACAGACTCACTAGCAGCTTATGAATCCATAGAGCTTCACACATGGTTGTGCTAGCTTCCATATACTCTGCTTTTATAGAGCTCAATTCTACTGAATTCTGCTTCCTACTACAATAAGAAACCACCCCTGATACAATGTTGAAGCAACATCTTAAGGTGTTTTTCCTGTACATTGAACTACCTGCCCAATCCACATATGTGAATCCATATAGTTTGACACCATCACATCGAGTATATCTCATCTGTACTTGATTGTGTTGTGCAAATACTTCAGAATGTGCCTCTTTGTTTTCCAATGCACTCTCTTCAGTCCCACCATAAAATGACTGAGAGCATTGATCGTGAAGCAAATATTTGGCCTAGTGTTAACCCGATACATGAGGGAACCGATAAGTTGTCTATACAAGGTTGGGTCAACATCCTCATCCTTTGATGCATTGATCTTCCTCTAGTTGGTTATCATAGGCGTAGACATGGGTCTACAATCCTGCATTCTGAATCTCTTCAAGATCTTTGTAGTATATATTTCTTCAAGATCTCTATAGTATATCTAACCTACACTTGATGTTCCCAGGCTAAAATCTCAAAAACTCAGTAAGGATAAAATCTCGGAAACTCAGTAAGGAAATAAGTTCTAAGTTAAACTGTTAGTACTGACCAGAGGCTCCCAGAATAAAATCTCAGAAACTCAGTAAGGAAATAAGTTCTAAGTTAACAATTCAATGGTCTAAGTTTTATCTTGAATATTTTTCTAGGATTCTAGAGCTCTAGTGTTTCTTAGCCTCTCTGACCAAAGTTGAGACTAGAACACCTGTTCGATGCTATAAAAATTAACACTCCCTCTTAGCGAGGAAGGTGTTCTCCTATCTCATAACATCCTTCCATACATGTTGATGTCTGACAACTATGACAACTTGTCATTTCCCACCAAGCTATTGTGCAACTTTAATTCATTTACCACTATGTAACTAAACCACCCTGCGCATGCGATGTTGTTGACATTGCAATGCACTACCCCATATTGTTTCTAACTCTGCACTACACTGCAAATGATCTCATGTTGTTTCTGTTGTTGCAACTACTACAATAGAGAATCAAACTCATGCCCCTGCTACTGAAAAGGGTTCTCCACTATATCCATCTGTTCTTTGAAATATACGAACTGAACTCTCCCTAAAGCCTTTGTGAGTATATTTGAAACTTGCTCTTGTGTGGGAACATGTTATAGTTGGACTACTCCACACTCCACACATTATCTGATGAAATGGTATCAAATGTCTATTGTGTTTTGACCTATCATGAAACAATGGGTTCTTAGAGACCCTAATGCAACTTTGCTTATAACAATAGATACTAGTTGCCTCCATCTTTTGACCGAACGAACTCACTAGCAGCTTATGAATCCATAGAGCTTCACACATGGTTGTGCTAGCTTCCATATACTCTGCTTATGTAGAGCTCAATTCTACTGAATTTTGCTTCCTACTACACTAAGAAACCAACCCTGATACAATGTTGAAGCAACACCTTGAGGTGTTTTTCTTGTACACTGAACTGCCTGCCCAATCCACATCTGTGAATCCATATAGTTTGACACCATCACCTCGAGTATATCTCATCCATACTTGATTGTGTTGTGCAAATACCTCAGAATGTGCTCGTTGTTGTCTAATGCACTCTCTTCAGTCCCACCATAAAATGACTGAGAGCGTTGATCGTCGACAAATATTTGGCCTAGTGCTGACTCGATACATGAGGAAACCGACAAGTTGTCTATGCAAGGTTGGTTCAACATCCTCGTCCTTTGAAGCATTGATCTTCCTCCAGTTGGTTATCATAGGCGTAGACATGGTTCTACAATCCTGCATTCTGAATCTCTTCAAGATATATGTAGCATATATTTCTTCAAGATCTCTGTAGTATATCTACCCACACTTGATGTTGTGTGGCCTCTTGATAGCTGGAAGGTTCTACAAATTGTGCCATCAATGTTGGGTAATTGTCTAGTTTTCTATGTTCTCTCGTGTTTTCCTTAAGAGATCCAATGAACTCCTTTGCATCTCTTAATGTACTTCCACATTGGTTCGACCACTAGTGGTGGGAGGATCAACCAACTCCTCATCCTGCCTTTGCTACTCCATCTGTTGCAGACTCACTAGATCCCCTGCACCTAAGGATGTGTTGATATTGGTAATTGTACTAGATCCATGTGACTATGCTTGTAGCGGTCCTAGTTGTTGCCCATGTGGCTGCCCCTACTGTTGAACCAATGGAGCTTCTGCTTTCTCACTCTGATCACCTGCAACATCATGCAAGATTTTTCAAAGGCTTTGTCCTCCATAAAATTCATGTCTCGTCTCAAGATAATTTCCTACTGCTAGGAATGTAGATCATGTATGACTTAGATCTTTCACTATACCCAACAAAATATCCCTTTTTTGTAGCATGATCCAACTTGGTACACTTCTCATCTAGTACATGGTGATAAGCTATGCTACCAACGATCATTATGTGACTGACTCACGACTTCTTCCCTGAGAAGACTTATTCTGATGTTACCTTCCTCAATGCCTTGTGAGTAACCATATTCTGAATATACACAATCGTGTTACATGCATATACCTATAATAATCTAGGAAAATCCTAGTCATATAACGTCGCCTTTGCAACCTCAACTATATACATGTTCTTCTGCTCTGCTACCCCATTCTATTGTGGATTATATGGAGTTTTCCACTCTCTTTTGATACCTTCCTTAGCATAGAAATTTGTGAATTCACTATCAGTGTACTCACCTCTGTTATCTGAGCAAAGCACCCTGATCTTTTTCCTGGTCTCATCCTCCACTAAAGCCTTAAACTCATTGAAGTGATCAAAGCCCTCATCCTTGGTCTTTAGAAAATAAATCCAAGTTTTCCTTTAATGATCATCAATGAAGGTGATGAAGTAGTTGTACTCTCCAAGAGATATAGTGGACATAGGGTCACATAAGTTTGGGTGTATAAGTTGTAACACACCATCTTATTTGTTGTCACTCCTTGGGAATGTTTCCTTAGCATACTTCCCAAGCACGCACGCCTTGCTCACATCATTATGTTCTGTGCCTAATTATGGAACTCCTCTTACTGTCTCCTTGAGCATTCTAAGTGCTCCATGATGTAAATGTCCCATCCTCTTGTGCCATAAATCATTCATGTATTTTCCATTGTTATTTTCATTGCTCATTAGAGCCATTGGAGAGTCGAACTGCAACTTGTACAATCTATAGCTTCATGCCCCAATTTTTTCACCTTCTTCTAGTTCTAGTGTTTGATGAAAACCTTCTTTCCTAAAAAGTGGACATCATGTCCCTTATCCTATAACGGGGATACTGAAATTAGGTTCATACCCAATCCCGAAACATGGAATACATTTGTAACGCTGGTGCTTGCTCCTGACTCCCTATGAATGTCCATTGTACCTCTCTCAATTGGAGTGCATTTTGTCTTGTTTCATATTGTTGTCAAGAAGTCCATCTCCTCCTAATTTTAGTTGGAGAAATATTATCTAACTCTTGTGATGTGAGTTGATTCTCCACTGTCTATATACCAGACTCCTTATGAAGTTGAGCTAGTTACGCAAGCAAATTTGTCCTCCAATCTGGAAGACAATTATGTAGCCCCATTAATATCAAATTTGTTTATGGACATACTATAGAATTTTGGAAAATTTACTCGAGACATCTTGAGTATATTTTTGTGAGCTATTTCTTTTCCATCAAGTGTTGATTCTGCTACTGCAATCACTGTTGTAGAATTTATGCGCACAAATTTGTTGAGAAAATGTGGCAAGAAAGGCTCAATTTGACTTTAGCCTTAGGTAAATTGAGTAAATCGATTTTCCACATCAACAGAACAACTTGGAGGCAATTAACTAGTATGTCATGTCTCTTGTCACTTAATTAGCTTAGTAAATTTGAGTTAGAGGGCTTGGAGTTCAATTATGCACGTGTGATTGCTAAATTTCAGTAATTCAATTCAGTTATTTTTAGTTGTATTAATTTAACTGACCTCTAACTATTGATAGAGTCAATTGAACGTCAGTTGTGTAGTGGGACAATATTCTAACTCATAGATCTATCAGTTAACTAATCAATCAACCCAAAATAGCTAGTGCATGCAAGAAATTCAAGTTCCTCGACTGAAGTGGAGATGACGAGGCAATGTAACATCAGTGTAGACAAGTTTTGAGTGTACAAGTGTTGCATGCAATCAATGTTAATCCTTGGGAATTGCACAATAAATTTGGAGGAAATTCCTATATTTTAGGGGCTAATTTTCTCATGATTTGCGCAAGGGAATAGTAGGCTTGGTGAGCAAATAATTGGTTAAGTGTTAGCCAAATTTTCTCATTGAGTAGAGAGAACAATTATTCTTTCGTAGGTTAAGCTCAGAGCTGGAGCTAGAAATCGTAGTAGTTTCTCTATTCAACTGATTAATGCAAAGAGGCTTGAGAGGATTTTCCTAGTTGGTTTCCCCTAGAAATCACTGTGTATTTGTGGTTTTTCTTATTGCATGTTTATGCATGTTGTTCTAAATTGTGGATTTCATTCCGCAGATCAATAGAGTAAAATTGTGTCTCTTGTTTTTTCAGTTTGAAATCTTGATCAGTTGTAATTTCTATCAAATTTATACATGGTATCAGAGCCCTGAAATCACATTAGAACCAATATTTCAAACTTGTCTCTTAGCAATTTCGAAGTAGCAGCTTAAGTGCAACATTTTTTCTTCAAGATCAAAGGAATGTATTTTAATGGTCTAAGATTGGAGTATGCCCTAGAGGTAGCTTGAATTTCATAGCCTGGAAGGATCGAATGGAAGTAGTGCTTGATGATAATGTTGTGTTAGAATATGTGAAAACTAATATTGCAAAACCTCCACAATTAGATGCACAACAGTTAACCCAGTGGAAGAAGGATGTTTCAAAGGCGAGAAGAATTATTCTGGAAGGTGTGGGAGACCATGTGGTCTGAAATATCCATGATGAAGAGACACCATTTTCTATGTGGAAGACATTAACTGAGCTATTCAAAAATAGCAGTGACCATAGAAAATTGGCCCTTAAAGACAAACATTGAAACATGAGAACGCAGAAAAATGACATTATTCTGCAGTATCTCCCCAGGTTTACACAAGTTCGAGATGAGCTTGGAGGGGTCGGGGTGAATGTAACAGAAGATGACCTGGTGAGCCTAGCTCTTCTAGGCCTTCCAAAATCTTGGCACAACTACCAGAACTTTGTGACTGGAAGAGGAAAATTACCGAATTGGGAAAGGTTGTGGTCTGATTTGGTTCAAGAAGAGTTCAAGAGAAAAAACAAAGATGGGACATCATCCAAACCTGAGGATGAATACAAATTTTCCTTGGTTGGAAAGGGGAATAAGGGCAAAGAAAATAAGACCTAGGGAAAACCTGAATCCATCCAAAATAATGGCAAGAAGAAAGACTTGAGCAAGATAAAATGCTTCCACTACCACAAATTCATGCACTATGCAACAAAATTTTTGCACAAGAAGTCTAACAAGAAAGCTTTAGGAGGAGCAGAAGGTGAAGCACTGGCTTCACAATTCGAACTAGACTTCACCCTAATAGCATGCATGACTAGCACTATTATGGGGAGTGTGTGGTTCCTTGATTTCGGTGTCTCGTTCCATATGACAGGGTGCAAGGAGTTTTTCAATAACTTGGAGGAGAAGGATTTCCAAATGCATATCGAATTGGGGGATGATGGGAGGTACAATGCTATAGGAATTGGTATTATCACCTTTGAGAGGGAGAAGGACTCCCCTCTTCACCTCAAAGATGTTATATTTGTACTTGGGCTGAAAAAGAACCTAATCTTTACAGAAGTATCGGCGGATCATGGTTATGATGTTATTTTCAGCAAAGGGAAAGACTTTATGAGACACATAGTTATCGAGCAAATGAAGCAAACTAGAGTTCGAGTCAAGAACCTATACAAACTTAAGGTGGGAGATTATGCTGCATTGACCAATAAGGCAGAAAAAACAGAGAGTCGAGATGTTGGAGAACTCTGGCACAGGAGATTGGATCATCTAAACCATGGTGCCTTAAAAATCATGCAACAAATTACCATCAGTCTCCCTAAAGGCTCCCTTGACCAGCATGATGTCTATAAGGGATGCACATTGGGGAAATATGTCAAATCCACTTTCAATGGCCGAGATAGCAGAGCAGATGGAATCTTGGAGCAACTCCACTTTGATGTGTGTGGACCTTTTTCTACAGCATCCACAACAAAACATAAGTACTATGTTATTTTTATTGATGATTTCTCTAGAAAATTTTGGATCTTCTTCATGTGGAAGAAGGATTATTTTTTCTCAAAATTTGTTGAATTCAAAGCATTGGTTGAGAAGGAGACTGGGAAGAAAGTGAAGGCTCTCATAAGTGACAATGGAAATGAATTTGTTCCGCATGCCCTCAAGTATTTATGTGTGAAAGAAGGTATTCGAAGAGAGTTGATAGCATCCCATAACCCACAACACAATGGGGCAGCTGAGAGGAAGAACAAGAGCATAGTGAGAGCAACAAAGGCCATGTCGCATGATGTGGGGCTGCCATTGCATCTATTTGCAGAAGCATGCAACACAACAATCTATTTGAAGAACCACAATCCTCATAGAATCTTGGCATGATCACACAAGAGGAATATTTCTCTCTAAAAAAGGAATATTTCTCTAAGAGAAAGCTTGATATGTCTCATTCTAGAATTTTTGGAGCTTCAATTTATTATCATGTCTCCAAGGATTTAAGGAAGAAACTTGAGCCTACCGTAGAAACAAGACTAAGAGACAGAGATAGAACCATAGAAACAAGACTAAGAGACAGAGATAGAACCAGGTGTTCAAATGTATAGCATGGAATCACGGTAAACATTTCTCATTGTTATCTAAGACTAATAAGCTAAGACTTCCCTGATGTTTGACAAAATTTGCAGGTGACATTTGAAACCTAATCTGAACCAGTGCAACCAGCCAGCTCTCTTCGTCATATATTGTTTCGCAGTTGAACGTATACTCAATGTGTATATAAATCTTGCAACTTGGTGAAAATCTCTAAGAATGAGGAACCAACTGGGGAGTGAGAGGAGAATTATCATTATCAGTACAATTCTGCTGCTGCTGGTTGGGTTCTTGAAAATCCCATATAGACACAGCGAAGGATTGGTCTTCCATAGCCTCAACTTGGCTATATTGGTTTTGCATAAGAAAAGCTGTTTCCATAAAATCTACTGGGATTTCAATGGAATCCCACAGCGGTTCCTCGAACGAAACCAGGTCCTGGTACGAAGCCGGCAATGGCGAAAATGTGTTGGAAATAGAAATGGATGTGCACTCGCTGTCTGCGTCGTCCCATGGAGGAGGAGGAGGTGGAGGTGCAGAAGCAGCAGGCTGGATTGCGCCAAGCTGCTCAAGAAATTCTCGCAGGTCGACCTGTTGAGCTCTGCTATTGTCTTCTTGATTGGTACGAAACCCGGGTTGGAGAGCTGCTGTTCCTGCGTGAGACTGAGAAACCACTTGTACAGGGGGCAAGTCTGTCAAAATTTGCGCTGGGGGCGACAATAAAGTGGAATTGGAAGCGTTGATCTGGTCATTCATGGAGAGCCGCGGGAATCGAACCTCGGACAGGCTTTTCATTTCTTGAAGCTTCTGGTGAATATGGTGCACGTTGGGCAGCACGTTGAGATCGATACAGCTGGCACGTTGGGTAAAAGTGGAGGAACAGGGCGGGGTGAAAGAACTAGTAAATGTGGGGTGGACTGAAAGTCTATCAGGTTGCGGGTTCCAATCCCGGGGCCCTCTTTGAAAATACCAAGATGCATGAGGGGCGAGCAGACGAGAGTTCTGCGAAGAGGATGGTGCGTAGAAGGAATCTCTGTCGTATTTTTCAGGAAGATTGACATGCGCGTTGGGGCCGCGTCATAAGCCATGGCGGCTTCTTGTGCTGTAGCGAAGGAGCGGAGCCAGCGCCTGGTTCATTTCTTGGGTTCCCGCATTTCGGCCACCCATTTGCCCCACGTCCGCTGCCTCACGCCCCTGTACTCGCAGGTCGCATTCTCAGGACCTCCCTTGCCTCTGTTAGGTCCTTTCTTCCAGGCCTTGGTGCCCCTTCTCATGTCAAATCTTCTGGCGGGGCTCGTCCTCTTCTCCATCAAATATCCACAGTTTGTAACTCTTCCACAAAAAATGTCACAAAAAAACTCCAACTGTTTTTTCAAAAACAAAAGCACTTTCCTGCTCCGACTATTGAGGAATCCAGGAGGTAATAATCTGGTTATATATAGACAACATTACCAGAGGCTACCATGATACAGGCATGTCATAACTCGAATAAAGTGTCAGAAACCCAGTAAGGAAATAAGTTCTGAGTTAAACTGTTACTACTGACCAGACGGGTGCTCAATGAAAATGCAGAGGAAGCGGACTAACTGCGTCTTGTTAGGCCTCTTCTTATCCTTGAGAAGCAGCAGATAGTCTCAGCCCCAGCCGCCACGAGACTGGAGAAGAAGGGAGCAGTTATGTGGAATTTAGAGAATTCACGTGGAGACTCATAAAGCTGAAGCGGGCGTTAGAGGCCCTTGAAATTGAAATTGAAATTGATCCGTTTCGCTAGTCATATAGAGTTGTTTATAATGTGATTTTTTGGAGATTCTGGTGATTGTTGGAAAAAATTGAGGTTAAATTTTGATTTGTTGCAGTTAAAATGGTTTTTTAACTCCGTATTTGGATTCAGCACCCTGAAAAACTCTGGAAAGCTTTGATTGTGCGGAAATTAGCTATCAAACTTGGGATTCTATTAAATTGCTACCAAATTTTGACTTAAAAAACCTACGAAAAAACTTTCAAAAAAATCACATTATAAACCACTGCTATACTAATTCCCATTATTTATTTATTTATTTAATTCCCATTCCTTAATGTTGATCTTATGATTTATGCGTGAACCTTTCCATTTCTTGGATTTGACTTCACACTTTGGTGTCATCTTGCAAGTGACATAATAATCCACGGTTTATGATTTATGCGTGTACCTTTCCAAGATACACTTAAATACGCAAGTGAGGTATCTTAATATATTAATAATAAAGAAATGGAATTTACATCTGCATTATAATTTATTTTTATTTTTATATATTTTAATATATTAAAAAGCCTATAATTTAATGTCAATAAATTATTTTTGAATCAATTAAAGTATTATTTCAATGGAACAAATTTAGCTTCACAATTATTTGAATGAGTTATATTGGTAGAATTTTTTATAATATATTTACTTCAATATAGTATTATACGTTTTTTAATAAATGTATCTATTGTATATAGGACTATTTCAATATTGTAGTTTTTTCAAATTATTTTAAATAATTAGTAGGTTTGTCTAAATAATTTATATGTTTATTTTGTTTGGTTTGATTTTGGGTCGTGTTGCTAAAGAGGCTTATTCTCAATTGATTGTATTAGTGAGACTTGACTAAATAATTTATATGTTAAAACTATTTTTATTTGGAATAAAATATATTTTTTCATTTAAATAATGTGTAGGTTTGTTTAAGTAATTTATATGTTTATTTTGTTTGGTTTGATTTTGGGTCATGCCCCTAAAAAGGCTCATTCTCAATTGATTGTACTAATAGGACTTCACTAAATAACTTATATGTTAAAATTATTTTTATTTGGAATAAAATACATTTTTTCATACTTCATGAACATAATTTTATTATTATAATAATTGTGTATGTATATAAGTATTTAAATATAACCATACATTGTAAATCATACATTATATATATTATTTTAAAAAGTTATATCCACCTAATGAATTTTAAAAACCATCTTTCATAATTAAAAATATATATATATATATATATATATATATATATATATAGATATTGTAAGTTTGGTAGGACTAGATTGGAGCCCAAGACTTCTCCTTCAATGAAACTTCATTTCCATGGCTATTGCCAATTGAGCTATGCCAAGTAAACATATTAAAATTCATATATAAAATAACAACAGAATAACAAATTTATTGATAGGTGGTTTTGATACTTTAGAAGTACAATTTTTTTAAGGAGAAATGGTATCATCCTTACTCTTTGGCCATAAGAGCTCGAGTGTTATGGGTTGAATATTGGAAGAATTCCGAGGAGATGTGGATGCCCAGTAAAAGAAATAGCTTCTTAACCTCCTTCTTGGTTTGCCAAATAGTAAGAAAACCCACTTAAGATCAATGGTGAAAGTTGAGGCTACATCAAAATGAAATGAAGAAATGGAGGATTAATGGTGTTTCAAAGCATAATCCAAGGGTGATAGGAGCAAGCTCATTTATTCTCAACCCCAATGGAAAAATTGAAAGTAAATACAATTGGGGGTTAGGGAAATGAGCAAAAAAATGTAGCAGAGGCATATGGATTGCTACAAGGGTTAGCCTTCTCTCCAAAGAAGCAATCATTGCAGATTTGATGGTGTTGGGAGATTGGTTATCCATCACCTTGTTCATGGATATTTGAATAAGGAATGCAAGTTGTGAAATATTATTGATGGAATTAGGAATATAAAATTAGTCTTATGCACTATTAGCTTCTTTTATTATGCGTTGAGAATGAACAATTCTACTCCATATGCTCTCACAAATAAAGGTGTAAACTTGGATGAAGGAGTCCTAATGAGAAATGGTATTCCTTAACAATGAGTCTGATATGTAGTGTCAATTTTGTTTGTAGCTACATGTCTATAGTAGGATCTACACCTCCAAAGATCACATGTCCATTTAGGATAGTAAAACAACTAATAGATATTGAGAATAAGACCATCATGAAATTACATGTATTGTTGGCCTCAAAGGATTTTCATTGTACTAACAGGTTGTAGAGGTCTCTATCCACGGGCAAATTTTGATTTGATACAATATTCACATCAGCATTTAAAAAAAAGATATTGACAGCCTTGTTTATTTTGGAATAAAGCTTTTATAATTTTAATTTAATTATCAATGATTATTAAGTGGATAGTAGGATTTAATCTCCACAAAATATTTTAGAATATTCCTAATAGTAGTTATAAAGCAAAGATTGAGATTTATCTTAAAAGTAGTTATGTCTTTTATTTTCTTTTAATTTAATTGATTAATTAAAAAATATTATATGAACACGATTTATAGGTTTTAGGATATGTGGTATTAATGAGTCATGATATTGACTTATGATATTGTAACAAAGCTTATTTACAAGTTAATAATCTTCATTATAAAGTAGGGATTAATCTTTATGGTTAAAAGACTTGTTACATGTTTGTTTTTTTTTAATGTATAAATGTTAACTTTGACAATATGAGTCATATCATAAGATAAGTGTTTTAACGATATTTACTAGCCATTTAAATTATATAGCTACTCTAATATAATTTATGTTTTGATTTATTTATATA
>APFE030972663.1:0-11914 GCA_000404065.3 Pinus taeda
AATTATGGGTTAAAGAGATCCACACTGAATGATTTATCGGCCTTATCTTCACTTAGTTTAAGACTATTCACTTGGAGAGCCTGCATGTGCCCCCACTTCAAGAGCATAGTAAAGTCATGTAGGACTTAGAGAAGCTATTTTTAAGCTTTTAGTGTTGATTGGAAAAATGTCTGGGTTCAATAACACCCAGTCGAGCATTAAGCTTCCAATAATGCTAGATTTTAACTTGGAGCACTTTTGTGATTTGTAGGAGATGCCCCCTCGTATTTGTGACACATCTTCAGTTGTGAATTGGACTATTACTAACTGTCATTTCCTTTGAATGTTACCTGATGACTTGGGGAACCTCAACTCTTTAATAATGTTAAGGAAGGAAAGAAAGTACATTACGCTAAGTTCTCTTATGCTTTTCAAGTTTTTCTTGGATATCTACAATGTTTCGGGTAGGAAAGTACATTCTAAAATGAAAATTTGTCTTGATAGAAAGGCCCAATTTCAAATTCTAATGCTTTCAAAAACATTGTATAACTGTAATGTTTCTAAAAGGAAAACATATTTTTTCAATTTAAGTATCATGATCCCATATTCCAACTTATTTTTCAGTAACCCATTAGGCTTTGTAGCTTTGAATAAATCCATGTCTTTTGATAAGATCCTCTTCCAAATTAGAACGCAGTTTCCTTTTGGCAATAACCACATACAATGTATTGATTTTGTTATTGAGAAAATAGAGGTTGTGAAACAAGCTTGTGCCATACAAGGACTTGATTCATTGATTATGTATCAATTATGGCTCTTGATGTAACAATGTCTTGATTTTGTTGCTTGAAAATAGAGGTTATGCTTTACTATTTCACAGAATTCTTACAATCTTTCCATAAGTATTGATTTGTAATCTTAGTCACTGAGGGATGAAAATAATGACAAAGGTAATATTCCATGGTTTGAAGTTCCCCTCTTACTAAATATTTAAAATATATCACCACATTTTAACTGTTAGTTAAAGGACTTGTATTTGATTTGTAAACAATTCATTGCTTGATTTATAGATTTTGATTTTTTCCCTTTTTTATTTTTTTCTCAGATTGGGTATGAGATATCTTCCAAGATTTGGGTTCCCTAGTTTCCCCACCATAGTACAAGGTGTAGATGCTATCATTAAATATTCTTGGAACATTACAACTTTTCCAGTGAGTGTGCTTTGAAACATTTTTGTTTCTTTTCCATGGTGTTAATGCAAATAAGCACTACAACTAGTGCCATTATTTAGATCAAGTGCCAAAATCTAGGTGGTCTTGTAATGATGGAGTGATTTTTTTATAGCTACTAACGTCATATGCATTTTTATCTCTTATGTTGTCCTAAGATATTCAAATTCAGAATAAGAATTCAGGTCTCGTTTCCACTGTAGATTGTAGTCAGTTTCTTGAACATAATATATAGTAGATTATCTTTTACTAATCAACTGTGGATGTGATCCCTCACAGGAAAGAAAATTCAAAGTGACTTTGATTTCACATTGATTTGTCAAAACATCCACACATGAAAGGAGATTCAGAGTGACACTATGATGACCATTATGTCAAGCTAGGTGGCCGCACTCCCTTGATCGTGAGCATGATTGTGATCAAGATGGAAGACTCCATAGTCTAGATTGATTGTTTAGTAGTGATAGTTAGTGGGCTCATTCAAAAAAGCTTCTATTTCACTAATCCTTTTTATAGAGTTGTCAGATTCAATTTCCAAAGGTTTTAATTACACTATAGAGTTGAGTTTTAAGAGAGTTGTGATTCACAGTGTTAAGTATAGCATATATGACACTTGAACGAAGACAAGCATAGTAGAGGTATCAGACTCTATTATAAGCTGACCTGCATATTATAAGGGACTTGGTTGGATTTTTTATAATTTTATAAACAAGTTCCAAGTCGTGGAAATGTGAAAAAAAACAGTGATATTGCCACCATGTGGCTCTTGTCATATATGGTTTTATACTTTTTCAAAAAATTCTCTAAGATTTCACAATGCTAAGATTCACTAGGACTTTACAAAGTTTTATTATTTAGTGAAATACTTGCCAAGATATTACAAGATTTTATAATTGACTAAAATATTCGCCATGCCTGGTGAGAGATTCGCCAAAAAATTATATATACATATTATATTATTGATGAAATCACCTTCCATTTTTCCTATATACCATGGAGATTCGCCCATTTATTATATTTATAAATTTAAGGGGGGTTCTTAAAATTTTCCTTGATCACTGCATATCCAACATGTACATATCATCATCCATACACAACACTACATATCCAACATGCACAAAACACCATATGCACACGCATTGCATATACATCATGAAGATAATACAATATGTATACAACACCCCATATGCAATATTCACACAACCCTATTTGTACCATCCTGTCTATAACATTGCATGAATAACATGTACACATGCTATGTATATGTAACACCACAAGTGCACACATCATAGATGTAACATGTAAAACATATACAACATATGCTAAACAATAGTACAACACATCCAAAACCACATTGTCCTTACCAAGAAACCTTGCTTTCGGTATCTCATTTATGCTTATCCTAGCATGTCGC
The DNA here is from genome assembly GCA_000404065.3 of Pinus taeda. Classification (NCBI taxonomy): domain Eukaryota; kingdom Viridiplantae; phylum Streptophyta; class Pinopsida; order Pinales; family Pinaceae; genus Pinus; species Pinus taeda. Next base: position 2,623 of record APFE030972663.1, read on the forward strand.
AAACCACACTACTTTCACTCCGTAGTTGTATCCTTCAACATTACCTATCCTAACATAAAAATAGGCATAATACAAGTATCCAATATCAATTCATATCCACATGATGCTGACCTTGTATATTTTTTGGGACTACTCTTTCCAATTGATTCCTCATAGACCAGGAACCTTTTCATCTCGTTCTCCTACATAAACAATCATTCCTTCACAAGAATGATACCTGACAACCCTGTCAATCAGTAACATAGATATGTGGATACATACGTACATATATAAATGTTAGTATAAAAAATTCATGATCCTGTCAGACAATGACATACATACATTCATGTATACATATATAAACATCAAAATAATCATGATCATAACATGATTACTAGATAACATAAGAGAAATTCCTTATTTATGCATAGGCATCGAGAGAAACAATTGCCAACATAGCCAAAGCATATGACACCTCAAATCCATTTACTTTACCTTTCTTGGTTACCTTTCTTGTGTCTGCACTGCTACTTTCCATTTACCATGATGGACCCAACCAGTCCAACCGAATATCGTAGTCTTACCTTACCCTGTGCTTACTCATGCACAAAGCTTCATCTGGGTCTTAAATCATCAGTTGGGTACCACAAATCTCTCCCGATTTCCATCAACTTTCCTCTTTCCCAACCAATTCCCAAAACTCAAAACATAAAAAAGGCAAGACAAGAAACAAATAAGAAGAAGATCATAAAAACCAATAACAACATGAGTCCGCAAACAAAGTGGTATGGCCATACACTAGACATAAACAAAGACACAAATCAAGCTCAAAAATTCATAAAAGACCAAAAGCACAAGTCTAAAAAAAACACCATGACTCAATCCCCATGGTTCCCAGGGAAATCTCAACTAGAGCCTTCTCCAAGATTTCAATGCAGTCTCTTGCCATGTAGTCCCCTGCATCATATTACCATAAACACATAATTGTTAGTGCATAATAAAAATACAATAGTTATCTTATCTTGTTGTGCCAACCATGATGCTTGCAACTGAACACATCCATGCCATCTCTCAAGGGACTCCAATCCTTTAATAGATCCACCTATAGCTAAAGACTAACTAATATACTTGTCAAGTACATGTTGATGAATATAGAAAGTATCCACATAATATCAAACTAGATTAAGGTTAATAAGACCTCCTGTATACAAATAAATCATTCGTTTGGGATTAGGGATTCCAAACATAGCCAAAGGAATTCTTGTACAATTCCTTTCTTTTACCTTTTTACCTTGCTGCAAGCGAGTCTTACCATGTACTGTCACGTCACACAATTGTTAATTATATAAACACATCAATTATTACCTTGTCATAATCCATAGCCAACACATAGTCATCAGTCATAATACTACAACTATCAACTACGTTCAAGTACATATCAATTGTCTCAACACATACATGTTAGTACAATCATTTTGAAACAAAATCATTGGAACACATACTCATATTAATCAACTCATCAATTATTCAACCACTTGCAAACATACCATATTAAATAAATCAGTTAGATGACATAATAGGAAGCAACACTCAAATATTAAATAGACGACATAATCAACTATGAAACACCAATTATAATACATAAACAAACTCATACCTTAGTGTACCTAAGGGGAGGCTATCTTGTCTGCATAATCAATCTAGTTAGCGAGATATAACTTTACAACATGTCAACATAAATCATGATATCCATAACAGTAACTAAATAACAGGTTCATATTACAAGCTCATAAGAATATGTTGTTCATGCATAATAATCACATATGTATGATCATTCTAGATTAGTATGACACTATATCACAAATATGTCATCTCATACCTGAGTATTGCAACCATAACCATGTGCATAGGTCAAACCAGGTTAACACAATACATATAACATCAAGATCTTCAATGTAATGAACATAACCATCACACATATGACCAATCCAAATTATAACATCAATGTCTCAATGAAATGACCCTAATCATCAAGTTAATACCATATAACAACAATAAGCTATATATCATACTCATCCACAACATACAACATAATCATCATGTTATCTAATATAAAACAACAATAGCAATGCATACAACTATAGGTTATTATCATTCTTGACTATCTAACACATGTGCATATAACTACACTAACCATTTAACATATATCATGAATTCAACCATAACATCAAATACATGTTCATAAACCCAATGCATATAACCTTAACGCATATAATAATCCTTAACTTACATAGCTGCACGTCAAACATACAATACCTTTATGACGATATGCTCTTATCCGAAAGTCCAATGCCGCAACCTCATTATAATGATCTGCATCTCCTGCTCTATCTCAACCAACATATTAGCATTATAAAATCTAATAACACTATGATGACCTAACTTGCATACCATGATTTCACAAGGCATGTTTGACCTACTATTCATGCATACTGTAACCAATACCATACATGCATAACCGCTGTATATGGACATATAACAGATGAGTACCAAACCATATACACATCATTCTAGCTAGAGTCCAGTCATTAAGGCATGACCATATCAACTACACAAGCCATGACAGCAAGCATGAAAACAACCATTACTCCATTGTACACATTGCCACATGCAACCAACAATATGCATAAACAATGCAAAATCAACCTAAGTGATAAATTCTTGTAATCAACCTACAAGATTGATACATGTAATCAAAATGTTCAAAAATGTAACCTAACATACAAGAATGTAAGTAGGTATCATGAAATCAACATGTAAGCGACATACAATTCATACATAGTCAGTCACATGCTCTAACAATCAAGACATCTTGTCTATTAATTTGAAATCAACATTCACCAATACTAACAACCTATAAGCATATCCCCTCACTATCCATGGTCCACAGTAAGGTAGAAGGAGGAAGCTACTATAATGGTCCGATCTCCAATGTCGAATTATGGAAATGGGATCTCCAAGGCTCTACTAATTTTAACCACACTTGAAAATAAATTTATTTTCATTTCTCCTACATTTTGCATGAGATTAAGCCAAAACATTTCACTTATTCCACTTGTAACATAATAACTAAAAACATGCCACTTTTCCATTTCCTTACATGGCACTTTTCAAATTTCTTGCATGCAACCTTTCAAATTCCCTATGTGCAACTCTTCAAATTCTTTGCATGCAAATAGAAACAGATCAGCTACATTCATATTATCATAGCACAATACTATCCCATCTTAAAAAAGTACCATTTTCTTCAAACAATTACCATACTTGTACATTTTCTTCAAACAACTACTATACTATTGCATTTGCATGTATGCATTTCTTCAAACACTTTATATGAAAACTAATATAGCAAACTATTTGCATACAAGTAAGAATATATCAACTACAACAATACTATTACACATCAATACTATCCCCAACCACAACCAACATACTCATTGGGGAATTTTATCAGACAGTTTGTACGCAATCAATCATTGAACCATTTAAGCATTTCATTAAACACTTTGCATGCAAACTAATATAGTGAATGATTCAATGCATATATCCTAAACTCTAGTAGTACAAGTTATGGAAACTGAACCATATGATCAATGGAATTATCCCTCACTATGGTTCAAGTTTCAGCTTCTGATATTTCATAGATGAAAAGTTATAACAAAAATACCAACACAATCATATTTGGTGCACAATTCTCAAAGTATCCAGAAAGATCAATTTCCTTTGGTCATATATCCTAAACTATAACGAATAAATGTCTAAAATTTTTATCACAATATTGGTGGGATCTCCCCTCATTGTAGAAAAAATTTGAGTTCTTGAGAGTTCTTAGAATAAAATTTATAACAAAAATGTCAATGTGACCTGTTTGAGACCTAATTTTATGAGCATTCAGAAGGCTCAACTCCCTTTGCTCATATCTCGTAAAATATTGCGATCCAATATCTAAAATTTCTACCACATAATCATTGTTTTTTTTTTTTTTCTCTCCATAAATACTAATTCTATTAAAAAAGGTGTAAAAATATATACAATGAGGTCAAGACCTCAGAGGAGGCCAAGGCCATTCCTCAACCAGAAACTCAGGGTCATTACAGTTCAGGCCTTCAACCAAATTTACAGTACAGACTTCAAAATTTTGACTTTGGGCTCTAACAAACTGAAATATTTTACCAGGACTGAGATCGTCATGCCCTTCATTGACCAAAAAAGCAGAAAAGCAACTAGCATAGCCATATTTATAACAAAAAGCGGAACCTATATTGGCTGTTGCTAATGCCTGTTGCGTGAGAATGAACCAGACACAGACATCTAACTTCAGAATCGAAGACACAAAACCAAAATTGCATAGCATATAGGCTAGAAGGCCACCCGGCAGAGAAGAGACATGATTAATCTGCATGTTTTGGCGAAGCTGGCTTGTCCTCGTTCACCTGGCTGGTAGAAGCTACCCAGGTCACGAAACCATCTTCAACATATGCCGGTGCGCCTCCATCAAGAGTAGTTACCATATTTAAAATACCAACTGCCCTTTGAGATGGCCTGCAGGCCAGAATATCACTCTGAGTCGGATCCACTGGCTGCCGAGGCGCTATAGGGGCATCCTCTTGCATGTGATCCGCATGGAACACCATCCATGTCAAGTCCCCTTGAAGAACACAATCTTCCTGAGAGTGGGTGGAGATAGTTGGAGTCGAGCTGAGCTGGTTGCTCTCCTCCTCCAAGACAATTATGGTAATACTTGCTGTCAAAACAGGCCTGTTGAGCCGACTTTGAAAACTAAACCTTGAGGTTTGGAATGAATTGTTCGGGATAGGGCTAGCTTAATCTAGAGGCAGAGAAGAAGGGGGAGCTGAGACGATAGGGGAAACATTCTGTGGAGCAGGACGAGAAGGGCAACCTCTGTTCCCTATGTGGCTACCTCGACTTGGGATTCCTCGGCTGCGAGGCATAGTCAGAGAGGCAAATGTGCCGGGAGAGAAACTGAGGCAAAGTAGGCCAGGAACAGTAGGAGCGCGGAAAGTTACAGGGAGCTTCCAAATCCAAGCTAACAGCCAGACTCAAAAGACCAAGCAGAGGTGTTGAAGCGGCTCTGTTTCATAATAAAAAGAACCAGCGGCTGAGACATGGGCTTTGTGCGGATCCATGCCAATAAGCCAACTTGTTTGTTGTGCAGCCATGCTTGCATTAATGCCAGACCATATTCAAGACTACTCGATATTAATTTCATCTGCCTTGAACTTAATTCGCCATCCTATGACGCGTACCCTACGAATCATCCGCCTCCCATCCGTCAGGCTAGATGTTTTAATTGTGCAGTTTGTCACTAATAACTGTTAATGCCACCCGCATCTGGATTACCACATAATCATTGTTATTTCCCCTCAATGTGGACTATTTTTCAGCTTTTGAAAGCCTACATAAGAAAAGATATTGCAGAAATGCCGACATGACTTGTTTAAAGGTCCATTCTGGAAGGTCAAATTCCTTAGATCATAATTCGTAAAGTATTGTGAACCAATATCTAAAATTTTTACCACATTATTAGTGGGATTTACCTTCAGTATGGACAAATTCTTGACTTCTAATATTACACAAAAGAAAAGTTATAACATATATGACAGAAAGGTGTAAAATTTAACCTTTATTCTTCATTTTACCTATAATAAAGCCCATCCAGTCCAAGTGTTTGAATCATGCTCTGATACCACTTGTAACACCCTCGGAGGTAAACGTGAATGTAAACAACAAATACAATAGGAACATAAATACAATAAACATTAGCCATCAAAATCCACATATATAATATATATTATATATATATACATATTTATATATATATATAATATATATATATACATATATATATACTATATATATATATATATATACATATATATATATAATATATATAATATAATATATATATTCAATACATTTTCACATGAAAAATAAAGGGAATGAAATTTTCATTAATAAATGCAATGAACCAATAGGTGATGGGACTACCACATTCCACCGGACCATAGATTCGCTGAGCCAAGCCTATCTTCAACCAATCACCCCGGTTCCATATTCCAAGCATTAATGTGGGACTCATAGAACACATCAAAAAACACCAATCAATGTGGATGCCACCGGAGTTCTCCGCCTACACCGTGAGGAATTTTAGTACCTCCTACTCTCTCAGGCTTTACCGTGCATCCACAGTATGACTCAGGGATCACTAGGCTCTACACTGAGACATACTCTCCAGAATTTACCATGCATTCCATCCCAGAATCACTAGGCCCAACAGAGAGAAAATCCACCTCTTAGCTTTACTGTATATCTCGCCATTCACTAACAAGGATTCCTAGGCCCACCAAGGCACACAATCTGGCTTTACCACAACCCACAGTCTGGTTCAGGGGTTACAAGGCTAGTGGCTTCGTGCATCCTCAGTGTGGTTCAGGGACCACTACCACCATGTGTTTGTTAATTCAGAGATCCACCCCACTCAGCTTCGAATCCAATCTGGCCATCCCCCACAAAACACATGAGAGAACCCATCTCATCAAAGCTATCAAGAAATGGCAAGGCTAGGCTAAAAATACTGTCACACCTAGAAAAACCCATGCCATGGTAGAAAAAGAAACACATGCAATCCCATGCATGCCAAATATAGTAAAGAAAATACACATGCAATCCCATGCATGCCAAATCTAGAAAGGAAAATACACATGCAAGTTGATACCTGCAATGAAGCCTGTTGTAGCTCCTTGATCCTTGCTTCATCTTTCCTTCTTTTCCTTTCTTCCTCAAATGCCAAAGTGCTCCAAGAAAACTCTAAGTGTCCAAGAGTATGAGAGAGAGAGAGAGAATAATGAGAGAGCTCCAAATATAAACTAACCAAGTCTTGCCCATTGATCTTTAGAAGCCTTTTTATTAATGAGGCCTCTATTTTATTCATTTTCCATTAGTTTCCTTCATTTTCCTCCTCACATGCAACATGTGACCTTTTACTTCCTTTTCTCCTAACTTCCATTATTTTCATAAACAAATGTGCCAAAATACCTCTTCACCTCTTTAATGACTTAGCCATTGCCTTTTCCACTTTTCTTAGCCATAAACAACCAAAATGAAAACCCCCTAGGATGCCTTGCCCACCATTCAGCTTGGGATACATGTCCCATCATCCATGGTATTTATATATTTTTACATGGAATTTTCACTAGGGTTGTTACACTTTGAGTGGTGCAGATAGTGATATACAACAATATTAGTTATTGATTCTTTTTCCTTTAACTCTTCAACATGTGTTTCCTTAGTTTCATATTCATTTTTGTACTTTATCATATCTTCTCTTCATGTCCTTATGTAGTCTCTTCTTTTGATTCAACCTTAGAATCTTCATCTTACATGTCATTAGGTATTGCAATTATTTTCTATGTAGTGATTCCTTCATGTGGCTCCTTAGGCCCTTCTTTATTACTAAGTGGCGTATCCTACAATACGATCTTCATTTTCTTCTACTAAGTCTTCAAAAACTTCTTTTTCACATTAATAATAGTTGAACTAATTGAACTGATGTAAGGATAACCTAAAAAATTATCCACAACATCTATATCTATACCATAAAAATCTAAGTGAAAAATGTGTTTGTCAATGGTAATCTTGAATTCTTTCAAAATTTGAACACTTTCATCCTTAATTTATGTGCTTTGAATATTGTTTGACTGTGCTTGTAATCTTTTAATCAAATTAACACTAATGAAATCATGTTTCCTTCTAGTGTTAATGGAAATAACGACATTCCCTTTTTTAATATGTCAATGTCTTTTAATATGAATTTGTCATGTGAAGATAAATCCATAGTATTTTTCTTATCCTTTTTTGTAAAATGAGACCACCTATCTAAAAATACTTTTATCATTTTATTCATTTCTAATTGTCCATAAATTGTCATGCTCAAGCAAATTCCACTATACAACCTTATTGTCTTTTAAATTCATACATACCCACACTTTTTAGTTCTTTCTCCATTTGGAATTTAATTTGTTTATGTATTATTCAGTACTAGGACTATCATCTTTTCTTGTAAAATATCTCATGCTTGAAAACATAATAAATATAACTAGGGTTTCAAAGAAACACTTTCTTTAAAATAGAGCTCATTTATGTAGTTAGAGTTTGAGGTAAAAATTAATATAAAATGATTTAAAATTGTATTTCACTTCTCTTATTTTCTATTATGACCCTAAGTATGAAATACCTTTTTTTTTTTTGGGATATTTTGTCATTGGTTTGAATGAAATGTATACTCTTTATGAAGAGATATCCATTCTATGAAATTCATGGTTGTCACTAGAAAAAATCCTTAAAAACTTGCGTATGTTAAATTTTCAATATTTTCATTTCCTAAACTTTATTTCGATTTTTTTTTTTAATTGGTTATTTTTTAAGATAAAATAATTCATTTGATTAGATTATCCTAATTATACATGGAAAATTTCAGAAGTTGACTTGAATGTTGTCATCCGTTTTTTGCCTAAAAAATGATCAAAAGAAAAGAAAAGAAAAAACTCTTCAATTTCATACCTAAGGAAGAGATCATATACCATTTGTAGTAAAACTTGAAAGATGTAAGAGAGGATCCACCATAAAAAAAAATCAATGTAAAACCTTAAGCACAAAATATATCCAAGTGATTCACCATAACCAACATAAGAATATAGAGAGAAGAAACTTAACATGGTATAAAACCAATAAGCACTCCTTAAGAATGGTATCAATTTACAATCCATTCTTGGTACAAAACAATACAATATGAAACACCTCCAATATAATGAGTTTAAAGAGATTCCTACGAAAATTTCTCAATTCTATGCCATATATACCTTTATTATATTACTTCTTTTTAATTACATATAGTGCCTATTTGATTATTATGACAACTTTACAATCATTATCGCATTGGGTACCTCCCTGAGTATTCAATACTATCCTTCTTGGGGACATTAGAGATTAACATAGCAATTTTATACATATAGCATGCAATAACCGTATGTGTTCTTTGTATATGTGAATATAGTAACACTTACTATTATTGGTAAACAAATGTCACATAGACTATTTAAAATATATATATATGTAAGTTTGTGTTAGACTATTGCAAAAATATTTATATGTGTGTTTGTGTTATATCATAGTGAGATTCATTGGTGAATGCACTAAGTTCCACTTGTCATTAATAAATTCAATTTTTTATTTT